>KB445794.1:152511-166036 GCA_000320605.2 Gelatoporia subvermispora B
TGAGGGTGAGGAAGAGCCCGGCGCTGCCGGCGTCGGGCTCGCTGGGGGACGCACGTCGGACGCGCAGGCGCACGGAGGATTTGCGGGCCCAGGCCAGCCGGGCCGGGGCTCGTCGACGCCAGCTTCGGTGCGTGCGGGCGATTTGCGCAGGCGCGCGGGTGGGGCGGGTGGAGTGTGCGTGTGCGAGCGCGGAGTGCTTGCTGTGCGCAGGCGCGGCGCCCAGAGCGGGGGCGTGCCTCGCCCGACGCGATCGGCGGCCCCCGCCCGCCCGCCGGATGCGGATCGAGCGCAATATCGAGAACGGCTGCGGGCAACATTCGATGATAACCGGCGTGCCACGCCGGATGCGCGAGGGGGGGCTGCGGGAGACGGTGTGTGGGCGCAGAGCGCATGGGGCTGCTGTGGGGTCGACGCGCCGCGTGCCCGTGCTCGTCCACGACGTGTCAGGCGGGGGCATGCAGCAGAGCAGGGCGTCCAGCGCCCGGCGTCCGGTGCGAAGATACGTATACGGGTGCGCGGTAGGATCCCCACAGGACGCCCGTCCCGGCGTTTGCTGGTCAGCTGGCGGAGGCGCGCAGGTGCAGTCATGTCACGGACGATGCTCGCGCGATCCGGGAATAGAATAGAAACGAGGTGCGCACGGGAGTCCAGCTGTCCAGGCTCCAGAGTTTGGGAGGGGCCGCGCTGACGTCCCTGTGCTGTAAGAGGGTTCGGTAAGGCGCGGGGACGCGGACGGCGGACGCGTCGCAGCGCGTGGTTACCTTATACCTGCACGAGCACGCGCGATGCACGAGGCCCGCGTCCCGCACTACGCGTTCACGCGGGGCAGACCTGGGACAACGCCGCGGACAAGGTCGCTGGACGCCTACGCGGGCTCCCTCGTCCGCGAAATCAGCCGCAGTGCGCCCTGGGTACGAGTTCGCGCACCGCCCCGGTGCAACATACAACGCGCACACCGCACACCGCACACCGCGCACAAGGGAGAGCACCACACCGGCAGCGTTGTTGTAATCCCCCGGCGCGTCCCACGCACAGCCCTCCCGGCGGCTCGCACTCGCGTTCGACGCACCGCGCGATCAAACCTTGCCCCAGCCCATATCGGGGGGCCGGCTCCGCGCCGAGGCCGGCCCTGCCTCGTGCAGCGGCTCGCGGCGTTTCACAGCGTTTCACTGCGAGGCCCCGGCGTCACGCAGCGCGCCGCCGAGTCATGCTGCAGCGTGCCTGTATTGGGAAGGACGGTTCCCCGAAAGGGCGGTGGTTCCCCCGTGGGTCCAGGTGGGCTTGGCTCTTGGCTCTTGGTGCGGTTTTGATGTGCGTCTGAAGCGTAGCGTGCTAGTTGCGTCGTTGCTGGAGTGAAGAACTTTGCAAAGTGGTTGCGAATCTGGGTCCGTGGTGCAAAAGCACCATCGTCAGAGGAGGCAAATGCGGCAGCCACTGTGTGCCCGTTATGGATAACCAGTTGCCTCTAATGGAAATATTGCTTTCTCCACTTCGATAGATTGCCGCCATCTCAGATACATATACTCCCATTTTGGATGAATCGCTTATGCTCTGAGCACGTCGCTCTCAATCCGCGGTTGAACAGATCGGGTATCGAGCTGCGAATGTTGAAAAGAGTCAGTCAAGTACCCGTCACCTCGCTCCAGACGGGAGCTCGCAGTCGACAATCGCAATTTCCGATGCATCGTCCTTGGCACGCAGACAACAGTGCAGATGAGAGACTGAATTATCCTCCAACTCCTCTACTCGACATCATGTCTGTTCGTATGAAGACCCACGCCAGCTTCGCATCTGAACCTGAACCCGCGCGCCAACCTCGCGGGCGCTCGCGCGGGGGATGACGCCGTGTCACACTAGTGCTATGCCTGCTGTCACGGTGCGGCGCGCGAGATTGATATCGACGCACTCGGGCGGCGCGTCGCGCACTAGGCTAGCTCGTATAGTACGGGCGCAAACTGGATCATGCGTCAGCAGCTGACGCATGCGGGGAGCTTGTGCGCAAAACATGCATTAATGTGCTTGGGCTGCTGCGTCGGGTGGGCGACGGACAGCGGTGTGGGGCGCCGGGCGGGCTGTGGCGAGGTGGGGTGCTAATTTAACGCAGAGTGAATGATGTGGGCTAGGGAAGAAGGGAAGGCGCGGTGCGGGTGTAGAGCGAGGCGGACGGGTCGCGAGGGCGGGCAGAAGGACGCGTTCGATGGGCGTGATCGATGCGCGAAGAGAAGGCGCGGGGCAGGCTTCGAGGGCTTGGGCTCGCGCGTTCGGGGCATTGATCTGCGCTGCGTCGTCAGGTTTCGGCGAAATGGAATTCGATCCTCGAGACGCATTGCGGCGCCCCGGAGAGGCGCATCCCACCACGAGTCGCTCATGAGTGACGCAGGCCCGGAAGCCGGTGGAGTGCAAGGGGCACGGAGGGCACTTGGCCAGATGCGCACAGAGTGGTGTTCGGCTCGGAGGGGCGTGGCTGAGGCCCGAACATATATGGGGACATATTCCATTGATTGTGGCGTCAGGAGACAGCAGCCGCCGGGGCCCTCGATGCGCAGAGACAGACGTGCAGCGAGAAGAGCCCGCATCGCGCAAATTGCGGGGATGCGCGCGGGCGAGGGGATCTGCGTGCTCTGCGGAGGACGCTGCGCTGCGCTCGCTGGCAGCGTCGCGAGAGGAGGTGACAGCGCGTGACATGGCGTGACGGCGAGCGGGGCCCGATGGGATCTGGTTGCCGAGGTAGATGCAAATTACGGGCGTCTGCGCGAGGCAGGGTCGCCCTCCATTTTGAACGCACGTCCACCTCCGCCCCGAGCCGTCCATGCTATATTAACCCCAGCCCCCTCCCACCACTACCTCCCTGCGCCCCTCCCTCGTCATCGTCGACGGCGTCGGCGGACCCTCCCCGCACACCCATCCCTCCTCCTCTCCTTCGTCGTCGTCCCCTCTGCCAGCAGCCTCGTCACTCCTCCCGGCCCCTAGCACACACACCGACCACGCGCACCGCCATGTTCGCGCAGTACTCGCCGCTCTTCACCTCGGGCCTCATGTCCGAGCACAACTCCCCCGCCCCGTCGCGCGCGCCCTCTGCCGCCGCGCACCGCAAGCCCGTCCGCGAGAGCCTCCCGCTCACCGTCGACACCGCCTCCTTCAGCTTCTATGCCGGCGTGCACGCGCGCTCCCCCAGCGAGCCCGACGCCGGCAGCGCCGGGCTCTTCCTCACCCTCATGCCCCGCCGCCGCCAGGTCGAGGACGGCCGCTCCTTCCTCTCCCTCGACCTCGCAGAGAGCCAGAGCATGCGCTCCATGAGCCTCCGCAGGAAGGACACCGTCACCAGCCGCACCACCGCGTTTGGCCGCTCCGAGCCCAACTCACCCTCCATGATCTCGCCCGTCTCGTGAGTCGCCCGTTCGCGCCCGTGCGTGTTTGAGGGGATACTGACGGTGCCGACGCAGGTTCAGCCACGTCCCGTTCTCCTTCTCCCAGTTCGGGCTCCCTGAACCTTCTGCTGCGCCGCCCGCTGCGCCCGCGGCCCCGATGCTTCGCCGATCTTCCCGCGAGGCCCTTCGCCTGCCGTCACCGAAGCCCGCGCCGTCTTCTGGCCTGCCCAGTCTCCCGGCACCACGGCCCATGCACAGCTCGACCTACCCGCCCAGAGCGTACGTCCCCCCTCGGTGTATGCGTCGACTTTACTCACAAAGTATTATTCTAGTCTCCCTACCCCGCCCGCCGCTTCATCCAGCACGCGTGCGCCGCACCGCCGCCGCCCGTCGAATCTCACCCTGACGCTCTCCGCCTGCCTCGCCGCAACCCCTCCGGCGCTCAGCACCCCGTCCTCGCCCATGCACCGCCCAACGCTCTCCGCGCCCTCCATCTTCTCCCCTCCGCTCCAGTCCTCGCCAATCCTCTCCCCCTCCGACCAATCCTACTTCCTCTTCTCCCCCGCCTCGCCCCGCGCCCCCACCTCGCTCCCCGCGCTCAGCCTTCCCGCCGGCTCCCCGCCGTCCTCCGGGCCGGTGTCGCCCTCATTCGACGCGCCGCCGTCCTACTCGACCGCGATCGCCTCCCCGTCGATATCCCCGCTCACCCCGCACACGCCGTACGCGCGCGCGCTGCCCACACCGCCCGGCCCCGGCCCCGCCCCCGCTCCCGCGCGCACGCCGTCCCCGCTCAAGCCCTCGCTGTCGATGCGCTCGACCGTGTCGCACAACACGCGGCAGCTCAACCGCTCGGCGGCGCTCGCCGCGCTCGAGGGCCGCGCGGGCAGCCGCTCGCCCGGCGCCGCGGCGCGCCCGAGGAACTTTATGAGCATGAGCGACGACGATGAGGACGAGGCGGAGGGGGGCGAGGCGGCGGAGGGGGGAGGGGGAGGATGGCGCGCTGAGGACGCGCCTGGAGGAGGCGCTGCGCGAGGCGGAGGAGGCGCAGGCGAGGGCGCGGGCGGCGGCCCAGCAGCAGCAGCAGCAGCAAAAGAGGCAGAGCGTGAGCACGGGGAGCGGGAGCGCGAAGAGCAGGAGCAGGAGGGGCACGCTCGAGAGCCTGTTCTCGCCGCTCGCGAACTTTATCGACTTTCGCGATGACGACCGGTCGACGCTGAGCTGGCTGAGCTTCGTCGAGATCTCGTAGCGCGCCCGGCCGCGCGTGTGCTGGGGTCGTCCGTTCTCGATCATCATTTGGATAGGCCGTCCCCCCCCTCTCGCTGGACGACCTTGCTGTGTGCGCCGCGAGATGCCCTCGACGGCGCGCTATCTATTCTGCGTGCGCCCGCCTGGCTGGTCCTGCCTTTCATCGTCCCTCAGCACTCTTCGCACCCCGGGCGCGCGCGCATCCGCATCGGAACTTCATTCTCGCTGGCTCAGCAACCGCATCGGCCCTGCATTCGTCCCGAATCTCCAAGACAACCGCCTATTTAGCTGTCTCTATCTGCTTGCCCGCCCGCGCCCGCCGTCTGCCGCCTGCATACAGATACACCCTCCTTAGTCTAACTTACTGTGCACTACATACTCCGCTCGTTCTCTCCGGCCCTCCCTAGTCCACATCTTACGCCATGCGTATCTTGGCCTGTACATCCCCCCTTGCTGACCGGCGCGACAACGTACATAGCTTTTCGCTCGTGCGCGTGCGTCGCGCCGCTTTACTTACTTACTGTACGTGCTTGCTTGTCTTGTGTGTACAGAGTAGACCCAGACCCCCGCCTTCCGTGTATACTCTACTATACTGCTGCTGCTGCTACTTTCCACGCAAACTCGGCGCCCTGCGCGCTGTCCTCACGTTCGTTCGCTCGTTCGCTCGTTCGGTGCTTGCTCTCTCTCTGCCTCCCTATCCGACTCGCCGTCCAGCCTGTTCAGAGTGCCGCTCGTTCTCAGTTTGCTTTCCTAGTCTGATATTGCCGCGCAGGGCCGACTCGGTCCCCGGCGCGTGTCCGCATTCGGTGCGCGCCGGTGTACGTACATATAGGCGATACCCGTACACGTCAATGACAAAGTGATACCCCCCCCCCCCCCCCGCGCGCGCGTCCCCGTACCGTCTGTGGCCCGGCCCGTGCAGTGCAGCGTCATCCGGATTTCGATCAGCGTGGCGCGGTCATCAGCGCGGTGTAAGTGCGACATCTGCGGCGACGGGATGGGATGGGATGGGATGGCGAGATGCGCGGATGGTGGCGGCGCGGGGCCCGGGCGCGCTGATGAACAGCATGCAGGGGTCCAGAATACAGGAATACAGGAATACAGGAATACAGGAATACAGGAATACGGTGTGGATGCGGTGACCGCCGCGTGCTGAGAGAGATGGTGATTGCGCGCAGCTGTTGTGAGTGAGCATGCGTCGAATCTCGATGCGTGCTGGTGCGTGTCCGAGTCTGGGGCCCTGGACGTTGGACGCCGGGGGTCCTGCGAGGTTCGGCGTTCGGGGTGTTAGTTGATTGCGCGGCGCCCTATTGGGTGCGTGCGTGCGCGCGAACAGGTGCGTCGGAGGCGGTTCGCGGAGATGGACGCGTTGTCCTGCCGCGGGCTGATGCGGGCGCAGAAGAGCTCGAGCCTATCCGGAGAGCATGCATCGAGCTGGATTCCATCATGCGCGGGGTGCGCACCTCGCGACAGCCCCGTCGCGACGCTGCACGCAGAGCAAAAGGGGTGCGCCGTATCGAGCTTCGGCGGGCCTATCAGACGCAGGCCCTTACAGTGCACCCGTGTCGCAGGCCCGAGTCCGCGCACGGAAGCTCTCGACACGGGAGCGCGCACGTCCCCGGGCGCCCTGCGCAACGCCTGCCGCCCCATTCGCCCGCGCCAGCCTCAGTGTGCATCATGCCACCGCAACACCTCCGCGAAGCACGAGGGTCCAGCGACAGCACAGCCCGCTCAGCGACCAATGAACCCCCGGGATTTTGCGCGCAGGGTGCGCGGTGCCCGCGCTCCCAGGATATGCCAGATCGCAGCAGGGCGGCCCGCAGAGCTTATACGCCTGAAATCTTCGGGAAGTGATGCCTGCGCGACGCTGGGACGGCTGGGATGCGGCGCGCCGTTTGCGGTGCCTTTGCGCCCACCCGCCTGCGGGGCTGTGCAGTGTGACCGTGCGGAGGCGGGGAAGGTTGGGGATGGTGGTGAGATTGTGAGATGGGGGCTGCAAGTTGGATCTGTCCGGTTTGCCTATTGTCTATTCTTGCGTGGGCTGCTCACAGGCCTGGTCAAAGTTCAGTGGCCCATCGGTTCATCGAATCATCATGCCGCTGCCCGGAGCCGCGCGAAGAGGAAGCAGCGACGAGGGGAGTGGTGACGGATGCGAAGGATGGGGCGATGACATCGTGGAGGCGAACTCTAATACGAGCTAATCCGAATACGCAGATTGTGCGATGCACGTGTGCACGCCGTGAGAGAGGATCTGCGTGCCCCCTCAGTGCGCAGCTGGGCGAGGTGATTCGGGGCTCCTGTATCCCGCATCATTCGTCTTATTCGCATTGCTGAGTCATTGCAAGTCTACGGGAGGAGCAGATGTGCCGCGAGAGTTTGGCTTAACTCAGGAACTACGTGATGAAAAGGAAGTATTGCGAAGATGCGATGGTAATTGTTTGGTGCGTCCTTCGGGTGTCAAAGATGGCGTCGTCGTTGCTAACGCGAGTATTTTCGTCTCGGTCAGTTTTAGATTTTAGGTTATGGTACCTTGTAATCTTCCTGAGCAGCCAGGCCATCGGAGACCAATATTACCGCAGGTGTAGACATACGCGCACGCGTGTGCAGGTCAGTACAGGGTCCGACGTACCCTGGTCGGGATCAATACACACGTGATTAGTATGTACTGTACCTACGTGTCGACCGTATGATCGACTGACATTGTACTGCGATGTCTCGCTTGTGCACGAGCAAGCTTTAGACCATGATTCAGATTCCGTCTCGGCTTAGTGATCTTCGGAATGGCTTGCGATCGTCGTCTTGTCTCAACATTTTCTCCATGATTTAGGGCAGCCTTGCTCACCGGGGGCCATCAGCAAGAGGATCTAAACGTACTCTAGATAGTGAGTCAAAGCCGCTCCAGTTTGCAAGGATAACTCAATGTACACCCGAAAGTATTAGTGACAGCAGGAATTGCTAATTGTACATCTCCCTTCTCCCGTGATCCCAATGGACCAGACGCCTTCTAGCTATGGGCTATCGCTTGGTCATACTGACATACCTCTCTTGTCCGCAACATTCTGGAATCGAGGTCCGCCCAGACAAATGTTGCTCCGAGGCGCGACCCTTGACGAATCACGCTTGACTCGCAATCTGTGCGCAATGTACGGCTCACGAGGTCCTCAATATCTGGCATACCTCAGAAACGTCGGCAATTTATCGCCTAGTCTATCTACTCGGTTTTCGCGATTACGGCTGAAGTCGGGGATGTGTACGGAAATCGTACATCGAAATATTGACGAATCCTGGGATGTGAACACGTGACCGTGTTTTGGCAGTTGCTGTCGGCTGTGAGTGGCAGTGATGTGTTGCGACTGCCATGGACAGATGTCTTCACGCTGGAAGACCTATCTCGATGGGTCATCTCCATCACTCGGTGAACGGAAGATAGCAAGACTAGGGTCTGGGCTGTACGGCTGGTACGACTCTGGACAACATAGACTGTGATCTCCTTGTGACAACAAAGATCTTCTGCACATAACTCTTGCCTCACAGGATGTTCTGCAGATACCTTGCTACTATCTGTGCATCTCAGCACCTGTAGATTCTGATTAGTGAGATCGCTCTGTGGCTAGGCAACGGACGTCGATCGTGTACATATCCAAGCACTTGCGCCCAACAGCCCCCTAAGTACCTTCTCGAGGGCCGAAATCGCCAGCGCGCAGCAGTGGAGCTCTACTGCAATGATGACGGTCGTCAAGCATAGACACTGTTAAGCTGGTGTGGGCGGTAGAATAGGTACTTGCTTCCACTTTTCGTCTTCTTGTCTGTGCAGGCGCATTTTATCCCCCGGCCCATTTTTCGCAATGTCGACTGTGGGGCCGGACTTTCTTGCAAACATCATCTCTGCTGGCTGGGAAACGTATGGGACTCCATCTCCAACCGCATTGCTTGTTGATTTCCAAGTACATTTTCAGTTTCGTTCTGAACTGCTGCACTTCGGCAGCCACGGGTGCGTCTTGTCACGAACATCGATCGACATTGCTACTGACATCACCAACCAGCGCTTGTTTTCTACGATCATATCACAACGCTGTCTACAGAAGTAAATCTGATATGGACTCGTAAATTATCAAGTGTTATTTTACTGTTTCACCTGAATCGCTGGACGATCTTTGTGTGGGCCGTCATTCGGCCCACCACCTTTCTTACGGAATCTACGCTCTCAGTGAGTCCTATCTAACAATACGGTCCTGAGCTCATCATGCATATGTCACCGTGTTCAAGAGGTCTGTCCGATGCGTCACGTGGAGTATTATTTGTTTGATCTGACGTTCACAGCTGCATGGGATATATCATTTTCACCTGCACCGTCAACATCGTCCTATTCGTGTTTTGGGCAGGTACGGTTGTAGCCTTGTAATCGAAGAAAGTTTTTCGCTCACTACCTTTTGTGATCAGCCTTCTCCGCGCTACGCGTATATGCAATTGGCGGGGGAAACCTGTGGTTAACAGCGACCGTAAGCGTCCTTAGTTTAGTGCCCGCAGTGACGAACTCGGTACGATATCATGAGCTCTCATTGCTTGATCGTCTGAGACGAGTCATGTACATGAAACCTTCTCGTGCAGTACTTCTATTACGCCAAAACCTTTTATGAGATGGAATTTGTGGAAGGTGTTGGCCTTGTTTGTGTCACTGGTCCCAACCTGTCTGCTGCTACCTTTACGAAGTGAGTGACACAGCCATGACACTCAAAGTAGCTCATTGATCATCAAAAGACGTAGGCTTCAGCTCCAGAATGTGATGCATCTCCCTAATAGTTATCCTTTCAGTCACCATTGGGACCGAAGTTTGCGTCGCAGCTGCGGAGCTTCTGGTGCTGCTTGTTACGTGGTTCAAGACATATTATCTCACGGTTCACGCTCGAAATGCTGAAATGAGCACTCCAATAACGTCGAAATTACTTCGGGATGGTGCGCAGTCAACCTGAATGTGTTTCATAGCTCTGATACTACATGATCAGGTACGACATACTTCACGTGAGCACCCATTGCAGGCATGCTGTCAATGTCATTTATATCACTTATACAAATCTCAGATTGCTCCTCATCCTGAGCATTGTGAACATAGTTGGAGTCGATACCAACGTCAGTATATTCTCGAATGACGCGCGAGATGATGGCTTAGGATCGACATCACAGGTTTTCTCATCTGCCGCCGCTCTGTTCAAGATACCGTATGCTATATATCTTCAGCGGTTCCAAGCTCTCAAAATCGATTTGTGACAGAATTTCCTCTATCGTCATCTCGCATTTTCTCCTGGATCTCCGGCAGCTTGCGTCATTTCCCGAAGATAAGACCACGACTCGTGGATCACAATATGTCACGTTACAGTTCGCGTCCTTCGTCGACAACATGGGAGAAAGCCTCGAGCATAACTCCGATTACTCTCGGGGCGAGTTCATGGAAGTAGACAAGAATGATGATATAACGGGTAATGTGTAGCTGAAGAAGAATTGTGCGGAAGATCAAAGGTTATGTGAGCCAGCAGCCGAAGAATAATTAGTCACCTGTAGAGATACCTCGTGTGAGAACTACATGGAAATTTTGTATACATAATGATCTGGTGGTGTCATCATCTAGGTCAGATCTTACAGTCCCTCCGTCGTTGGCATAGTGGCAGGGAAATCCTAGCCAGCACGTCCCCCGCCTGACGTGTCATGGACGAGCAAGAATACGAGGCGGGTCGTACCCACAGCAACACCATGCGCTCTGCGCATTACACACTCCTCCTTCACGAGGTGCGCAGCTCTTCCCTTCACACATGACAAGCTGGTTATTACCGAACACCTCCACATAGCACTGAGCCAGCGCGAATTGTTTCTCGATACGGCACCTGGCGGGCGGGCGGGGGCCGGCGATCGCGTCGGTCACAGTACACCCCCGCTCTGCGTGCGGTGCCTGTGCCAGTGCGCGCGCAGGCCGCTAACCCACAACGCTCCACACATGCAAACTCCACCCGACCCACTTGCGCGCCTACGCAAATCGCCCGGACGCACTGAAGCTGGCGTCGAGGAGCGCCGGATCCGGACGGCCTGGGAGCCTGGGCCCGCGCAGGCCCACAAATCCTCCGTGCGTCCACTCGTTCGACGTGCGTCCTCCGAGATGGCAGGAACGTCCCAAGCGCTGTGATGGCCTGGGCCGTGTGTACTTCAGCGCTCCAGTATGGGAGCCCCAGCCCAGACTCGGAGGAGGGGCGCGCGCTCGGCGAAACACCGCGCTTGACTAGCACCAGTAACCCGAGCAGCGCTACTCAATAGCATAAGAGGGTGCGACGTCGGCGCGTCTGTGCCCTGCGTTCACGTGCCTCGTCGATACACCTCGATTTGACGGGCGTGTGTGCGCGCGGGCCAACGCCCCTCCAGCAGCGCCTTAGCCCGAGAGAAACGCGCGCGAATGGAATCGTCACGTTGTCCGTGCTCGTGGGAGGTGTGGTCCCGCGGTCCGGAATTGCTTTTGTGATCCGGCTCGAGTCGGGGCCGGCGGGTCACGAAGCGGGCGCACTGGTGCAGGCTCGGACGCGCGCTGGCAGGCGTGACGAGATGCGTCTGCGGCGTCGAGATATTGATGCGTGCGGTGGGCTTGTGGCAGCTGATGCGGATCGTGCCCACTCCGCGCAGACGTGTCCGCTGCATGCCGCCGCCCAGCTGATGGACCGACCCCTGGTTTCCCGTGTTATTGTCGCGCGGTTGCTACGTCGGTGTCATGTTCGCGAGTTTCGATGCCCTGGCATCATGGTGGGGTGTCTGCGTTTTTGTCCCGAGGCTCCTCTGCGGTCAGCTGCTCGGTGAGTGTTGGGAATCTGCAGCAGTCCGCCCCAAATATGGCGTGATTTTGGGTGCGCGTCCTGCTGCGCATTCTCAGTGGCTCACCAAATCTTTCCTGCAGCCATGAACCACTACACAGTCACCTGTTCAAACCCCAACTTGGGTTTTTTCGGTACCCGTTGTCCAGGCGATAGAAGCTTCCTTTATCCCCACCCATCGAGAAAATGTCTACTTGACTTTCCTGCCTTTCCGGTACTTGGGCGCAACTTGGACGCCCGGCAAGGCACCCAAGACGCTGGCAAGCCTCGAAAGTCAGGCAAAAGGCGTCAAAGACAACTTGATATTTTCCTGATGCCTTCGATAAATGCATCCGCACACATCGCATCATACCCCGGCCCCACGTCCAATCAGCCCGCAGCGCGAAGTCGGGATGGCGGATGGTGGCACGCTTAGTGTGTCCGCCGACTGTCCAAGACGGAATGGTCGCCGCCACCACAAGGATTCTCGTCTGCCCTAACTCGGATTCTGACGCGTCACGCGTGAGTATCCCTACCAGAAATACGCATCGTCACTTTCCGCATTTGCATACACGCACACTGGCATGTACGCATCAGAGCGTGACCCGACGTGCTCGCGTCGGATCGATATCGGCTGGGTTGATGCGTGTGTGCGTTCGGATGTGGCTCGTATCTGATTTTGGCTTGACCAATGCGGTCGTAGTGCGCCTTCTCGGTCGCAGGCAACCGGGTCTTGTTCTGGTTCGACACATCCCGGTTGGCCTGCGGGTAATCCGATATTCTGGAAAGACGTGCTTGACTGTACAATTTCTACCGCGTTACCTCTCAGGGGTGCAAGAGTACGTCTTCGAAGACCGATGAAATTGGATTCTAGACGGAATGGTCGTCGCCACCACAAGGATTCTCGTCTGTCCAAGTTCAAGATCTGATGCGTCGTGAGTAGCCCTCTCGAAAATATTCATCGTGACTCGGAATACCCGCATTTGCGCATACACGCACCACAGCGGGATCGAACGTGCCCGCGTCGGAGCGATATCGGCTGGATGATGTGTGTGTATTTGAAGATGGCTCGCATTTTGATTTGACTTGACTAATGCGGTCGTAGTGCGCCTTCTCGGTCGCAGGCAACCAGAATCATGTTCTAGTACGACACATCCTGGTATCCCTGTGGATACCGCGATATATTCTGGAAAGAGACCAGTATCAACTAGGAATATCGAGTTTGACTGTACAGTTCATACCGCATTGCTGCTCAGGGGCGCAAGAGTACGTCTTCGAAGACTGACGAGGTCAGCTTCTACGTCTTATTGCTTCCATTCATTTGTCGAATGCCAGGCCTGTTGCCGATCAGAACGTTTTCGGTTTTCTAGGTAACGTTCGCCTAGGCGAGGTTCCTTCCAATTGTGATACCAGAGCTGCCTAGGTTCGCCCATGGGCTAGCTCCTGGTCAAGTCTGGTGAGGTGGGCCCCTCGCGCTCTGAACATCACGCTCCGTTGACTTCCTGCGCTGAGTCAATACCCCGCACAGTGGCTGTACAGGATGCTCGCGTATCTGTGCAACTCTACTCGCTACCCCAACATGGGCTGCAGTCTGCCTCAACATCGTCCTTCCTGTGTGCTCGCAGACTGTTCTACTCTATGACGTTGTCGTTGCCCAGGTCCAACTCTTGCTTATTCACACATTTCCACTATCACTCCATGGTCAGTGGCTCAGCGAGTTTGGTGCGATGCTTTCCAAAGTACGTTGACTTGCCCCTTCTGTCTAATTTATAATCTATCTCAAGAGCTCTGTTTTCGCACGACTTTCGGTCTTCTATAATTATCAAGAATCGGTATGCCGACCTCCGACTCTCGCGGTCCAAATATTCTCTTCTCCTACTATCTAGCCGTACCGGACTCGCCCTCAAGACCCCGAGATTCAAGATTGTGGCACCCCGATGTGAACACTCACTCGTGTGTATCACGTTTACACCCCATTTGCGTGTCCCGCAGCCAGAGACATCGGTACACACGGACTGTCGCGTCGCTCGCCGTCAGTTTCAGTCTACCCTCTTGTGATATTCGACGACAATCAGGCACGTGGATGCG
>KB445794.1:166353-362843 GCA_000320605.2 Gelatoporia subvermispora B
TGACGTTGTCGTTGCCCAGGTCCAACNCTTGCTTATTCACACATTTCCACTATCACTCCATGGTCAGTGGCTCAGCGAGTTTGGTGCGATGCTTTCCAAAGTACGTTGACTTGCCCCTTCTGTCTAATTTATAATCTATCTCAAGAGCTCTGTTTTCGCACGACTTTCGGTCTTCTATAATTATCAAGAATCGGTATGCCGACCTCCGACTCTCGCGGTCCAAATATTCTCTTCTCCTACTATCTAGCCGTACCGGACTCGCCCTCAAGACCCCGAGATTCAAGATTGTGGCACCCCGATGTGAACACTCACTCGTGTGTATCACGTTTACACCCCATTTGCGTGTCCCGCAGCCAGAGACATCGGTACACACGGACTGTCGCGTCGCTCGCCGTCAGTTTCAGTCTACCCTCTTGTGATATTCGACGACAATCAGGCACGTGGATGCGCTCACTGTGATGCACGAGGCGGCGTGTCTCTCTGCTTCTCCCGCACGTCGACCATCGCACTGCGCGCAGTGTCCAACTCGATCGGCTATCAGCCCCCGGAGCGTGTCAGCACATCTGCCCGGTCCGCGCCAGGAGGCGGTGCACGCACTGCGGACGGTGGACACACACGCCTTAGGCTTTGGAATCGCGAACACGTGACCGCGTCTCGGCCAGATTGCTGCCGGTTGTGACTTGCGGTGATTTCGCAGCGCACTCCTGATAGACGGCTGTCCCCCTTGATAGTTCTTTCCCATTGAGCTATGTCAAGTTGGCAGGATCGAAAGCAACAGTTCGACTCTGCCACAGATGTATGTCCCGTCCGGCAGGGATGTCAACGATGTTCATTTATACGGGTCGAACAAGCAATATCTCGTCCACATCTTCCTGCGGTGCGCATCCCTAGAACCTGAATCTGATTAAAACTGCGGTCCTGGTTCTTTGACTGTTGATCTGCGCGAGAACGTCTTCTCGGTGAGCAACGAACAAAGTGCGTGTCGGTGGGTGGGCTACTTAAGTCTGATAATCATACCGATGCCCTCTCCACTCCGTATCACGATTCATGCAGTGTCCCCCGATGATGGGGTTGTTATGCGCGATCCTTGTTAAACACGTACGACTTGGCAGACGGGTTAGATGATCACTTTCTTCCTTCTTGTTTTTCCCCCTAGCTGCGCTGCGCGCGTTCGTCAGACCGCGTCATCTGGTGATGTCTGCTGGCGGCCCAGATGTTTCGGTGTTGATCTCTGGATTCTGGGAAGGGTACGTAGGGTGATCGTGACAGGTACATCTCAGTGGCTCACAAATTCGTTAAGCTGGACCCTGACTTGCTGCACAGTGGCTGCATCCGGTAAGTGTCATCTAGGAAACCGAACATCATCCACTAATCGCTAACGATGCCGACATTCAGCACTCGTTTTCTACGACCACTTGACGACAATATCGAATGAGATGGAGCTCATCTGGGGTCGCAAGATCTCAGGAGTGACTTTGCTGTTCCATATGAATCGCTGGGCGATCTTCGTGTGGGCGGTAACTGGGGCAACTTCGTTCCTCAACGAGCCGACCCTCGCAGTGAGTGCAAATATCAACAATCGATGAAACGACCGACATTTTTCAGATCACTGACTGGATCAACAGAGGTCCAGCACACGTTTTTCCATCATCTGCTGTAGCTGACTGTTGGATTCATCTGTCAGCTGCATCGGCTATAACGTCTTTGCTGATGCCGTCAGTATCCTGCTGCTCGTGATCTGGGCAGGTGCGCATTCCGAGCAGCGACGTAGCGTTGTTTGTTTTAACGTAGTTCCAACCCGTAGCGTTCTCGGCGCTACGTGTGTATGCCATTGGCGGTGGTAATCGGTGGCTCACGTCCATTGTGGGCGCGCTCAGTATGGTCGCACCAGTAACAAATTCGGTATGGTGGCCAGAAGGCTGAGCTTGCACGCATGGGAAATCTGACGCACACATTGTTCTGACCAGTACTTTTACTTCGGTACGAGCTTTTACGTGGAAGATCCCAGTGCGGGATGTTCCAACGGGTCGACGTTGTCTCCAGCTACTATTACAAAGTGAGTGTCGAGGTCGCCGCTGAGCTCGTCGGTGTTGACCATGAACAGGTGTACGTCCCAGTCTTCGCCTGCCCGTGATAAGATTACTTACAGACAGGATAGTCACCATCGCCACTCGAGCGTGCGCTGCAGCCGCTGAATTGATCGTCTTAGTCGTAACGTGGTTTGAGACACATCGCACCCGTATGTACGCGTCGAACGCCAATATCAGCACCCCAATCTCATCCGCATTGATCCGGGGTGGTAGGGGGAACAACTGAATGTAGACATCGGATGCTGATATTGTCCCGCAATTAGGTACTCTGCACTTCACGTGAGCAAGCTGACCCGCCTCGAGAATCGAGTCTCACCCATATACAAAGCTTGTTGCTAGCACTCGACATCCTTAATATAGTAGGAGTAGATACCAATGTAAGCTTTTGCATCACGTCTGTCTGCATTCCTGACCGATATTGCACACCAGCGCTTCACGATGGCTGCTGGCTTGTTTACGATACCGTATAGTCTTATTTTCCAATGATTTGCCAGCTCGGACTGATCAATTTCAGACTTTCAGCCATCATCATCTCACATTTTCTTCTGGACCTCCGCCAAATCGCATCGGCCGTGGACGAAAAGTCCCTAGTGAATGTATCACGGGCTGGGGCTTTAAGATTCGCGTCGTTCGTCGACAACATCGGAGAGGATCTGGATCATGGCTGCAACTTGCTCAGCTTGCACCTACCTGGACCAGAACTTGATGTATGCGCAGAAGACGATGTGTGGTCAGACAAGGAGATGTATGACATACATGTAGAGGATGTGTGTTAAAATGCATCTGAGACTCCCGGGAACAGGCCTATGCTCTGTTCCGGTTGCGAACGTACGGGCAATCTACCGTGATGTTTTGGAACACTGCGCTCATCTTGTGCGGCGCCGTGTTCCAGTCTACAGGCCCTCTGGCCCATTCTGAGGTACCCTCTGGGGAACTTGCATCCCATATTCCGAGCTGAATGCGCATGGGCTTAGCCGGGAAATGTCTTGCCCCATTCTTCATCGTGTCCTCTGAGAACATGCATGTGAGTGAGCATCCAGAGCGTGAAAAGGAAAGTGTGTATACCAGAAGCCAAGGAGCGCACTTCTCGTCCGTCGACGCTCCAGGCGATGCGTGTAGAAGACCAATCAATTGTGTACGCGTGTATGTCGTCGACCGTACCGGATGCGTACTTCTCGACACCGCTGAATGCCCCATATATCGTACCATTGTTGTGTGGGCTTGGTGCGAATATGTTCGTCTGCCAGTGCTTAGGATCGCCGCCGAGGATCTCGATATCGATCTCGTCATGCGAGTCACCTAGCTCGATGTTAGGTGAATACGGTGAAATGGACCTCTACCCTCCATCAAAAGTAGAGCAGTCACGTATACGTACCAACTAGAATCGCAGCCGTGACGATCCCGGGAACCGTAGGGCCAGAGAAGTAGAATGTGACACGGCCATACAGGAAGGTGAAAGTGGAGTTGATGGTTGCGCCAGTAGCAACCTTGTCGTTGATACTGCCTTTGGTAGTGATCTTTCCGTTTGGCCGTGTAAGAAAGAGCTGAAGTCCGTCGGAATTTGTACTATACGAGCCCGCAGGACTTATAGCGACGAAAGAGGTGTCAGAGGACAGGCCCGAGGAAATGTTGCCACTATTGAAGGTAGTAGATAGCTCTTCGCATTCAGAGACAGACCGTAGTGCAATTCCCGTGTCATGAGAGTGTACAAGCCGTACATTGTCCGCATGGGCCATCGATAGGAGGGCGAGAACCAGGAGGTACGCGAGCCAGTGTAGATGCATCACAGATTGTTGTCGCCGCCGGGAGGAAATTACAGACTATAATCCAAGTGAAGTCATCCGAAAGGTGATACCAGACCACCAGAAATCAGCAATAGTTACAATAGTTACAGTTACGAGTCAGGATTTTCTGAAGCCGTAGAGTATGAAGGCTAGCGCGTGGTCGTCTTGTTGAAAAACGCGACGCGTCCAGACGCGTCGCTCTAGGCACGGTCACGTGGTCATTGGTCGTGTGATGTGATAGCTCGAGGTCGACCAGGTCGTGCTCCCTCCCTTTCTTCTCCTTTCCCTCCATGTCCGCGCAAGATCCGTTCCTCCTCGATTCACCCTCCCCACCGTCGTCTCCTGCGATTGTCTCAATTGACTCCTCACCACCATCCTCCCCACCCATCGCGCCACACGTCGTCTCGACACCTCCCGCGTCTCCGAGTCTCCCGCACCCGCTCGCCGGGTCAGCCAAGGCGAACAAGCGACCGCGATTATATGAGAAGCGCGACAGGAGTAGGGGACATGAGTCTGATAGCAGCTTAGGGTGGGCGACGGATGCATATGATACAGAAGCGGACGCGGGTAGCCCTGACACGGGGCATGGACACCTGCGCGCGCGCATGACGGGGTCTCGTTGGTCCAGCGGGCGATCCGACGCGGTGAACATCGTCGATCCGTTTGCGGCATCTGCTAAGCGCTCCTGGAGACCTCCTCATCGCGAGAGGAAGATGGTGCGGTACGATTCGGCGAGCAGCGATACACATGGGGTGCCTAGCCTCAATATCGAGGATTTGTACGTGAAGAAGCTCGCTGACTCATGTGTTCCGCCGCCGAAAATGACATTGGATTCGGATATGGAGGTGGACATGCTCAGCGAAGATGAGAGCCTAGTAGAGCAGACAGAACGGAACGTCTGGGATACTGCTATCACACAAGCAATTGATACGGCACACGGAGTTATTGACCTGAGGTGCGCACATTGCGATGATACTACGAATAGGTCAAATGAGCTAATTTTTTCCCCTGGTTCTGCGCCTGTCCTGGGTTTGAGAAGTGTCAACAATTACAGTCGTGGACTCACTACCATACCTCCCTCCATTGCGGATCTCGCTAAACTCGTAGTCCTCCGTTCTTCCTCTCGAAATCCCGTCCTGCAGCCTACTAGTCCGCGTACGCTGGCTCGCTCTGCCACGGTGCCAGCTTCATATCCTTTTGCCTGGACTTCCTCCGCGCGCATTCCCCTCGCCAAGTCGGCTTCGTTTGCAACTTCTTCTCATGCCTATCCAAGCAATGAAATACAGCTTTATCTTGCGAAGAACGCAATTACCCGACTACCTGCTGAACTGTTCCGTCTCACGAGTCTCACTGTTCTCAGCCTTCGTGAGTGTCCACTCTGCGCACTGCTTCCTTTTCCCGTGTCTTGTGATTTGTTTCGCCATATGTTGATGTCGAACTCTCAGTGGTGACAATACTTTGCGCTTATGAGATGCGGCGGTACGCTTGTTATGCATGTTGGACATGCGATATTGATCCTCCGGCCCGTTGTCGAATGTGCTCTCATTCAAACAAACTAACACTCATATCGTTTCTTCCGCGCAGGGTCTAACGCATTGCGTGAAATTCCTCCACAAATCGTTCACCTCCCCTCTCTCCAAGACGTCAATGTGTCTAACAATAATCTTCGCTGGCTGCCAGCAGAGATGCTCTCCATGAAGCTAAACATGCTGTCTGTGCGTGGTAATCCCTGGGTTGAGCCACCAACAGATCCCAAGGCACCCCAGCCGCCCCCTTCAGCGAAGCGTATCTCCCCCACGATAGTCCACTTCACGGTCCCGCCTCTCACCGAACTGTGTCTTCGTGTGCTGCTCGCGCCGGATCCCTTGAGCACCTACGAGGATGGTACCCAGAAGACTGTGCTGGAGACGACGTACATTACGCCCATTGTGCGGGAGGACGCGCCTCCGGGGTTCATCGAGACGCTGCACTCTTGCGTGCCTGGATCCGTCGCTCAGCCGTCCGACGCGCCTGCGCAATCGCCCGCCAAGCTAGGAAAGCGTTCGCGCTCGCGGCACAGCCGAATCGACGAGAGACACGACCTGGACTCTCCGCCCGGGATCGGTATCTGTCCCTCGCCAGCACATGCTCCTGGCGGGCGTGTTCCCGTCTTTGTGCGCCACGCAGAAGAGCGGTTCACGTGGGAGCGCACTGTGGCAAGGCGCGACGTTGGCGCAGAGGGCGTTCCTGGTGCAGGCGTACCCGTGCGCTGGAGGGGGTGTTCCCGCGGATGCTTGGACTTCTTGGAGGAGGAAGCCGCCCCGGCTGCGGAGCAGGATGCGCTGGCGAAGGATGCGCTGGCGAAGGACGCTGCTGCGCAACCTGCGGATGCAGATGTGTTGATGCAGGACGACGAGGATGGCGGGCTGCAGGCAACGCAGGTCGTCGGCGTGGAGGGGTTGGGAAGTGCACTGGAGTTCGACTGAGTGCGGAAAGCGGTGGTAGGTAGTCTGGCCTCTGGCTGCGGACGGCACGCAAGTTTGATCTATCCTCACATTCTTATGATTGAATCCGTTTCTGCACATGTATCCTGCACGATGTACCAGTAGCAGTTCATATAGCATTTCGAGGACAATCTATTTTCCATAGTGATCTGCATGTCCCAGAATTGGTGCCGCCAGGCGTTGTACGGACCTGCAATGCTCTGCACATCTGCAATGTGCCTGCGGCATGCAGTGGCAATACGGCCTATGTTTGTCGAGCGACACTGCCTTAAGGCACTGCGTCGCTTGCCAAGCGCCCGCAGCAGCGATACCTCTTCTAGCACCTATGATATATGACCCATCATGCTCAAGAGGCCTCACATTGACATCACCTATCTCTGCCACTTGAGTACCTTTCTTCTAGTCGGGCACCGTGAAGAATGAGTTTGGATCAGAACCTGTTCACGCTGAACGTCACACCACATCCGGATGAGCCGACCGTTATCGACCTCATTGACCCGAAGGGGACCGTGCACTACAGGAAGCAGCGGGTATCGGGAAATGTCTACCATATAGATGTATATGGTATGTTGATGTTTTACTTCCGCTATAGAAATTGTACTAAAGAGCATGAAGACCCCGTCTCAGAGTCGCTTCTCGCGTCTGCAACCGCGCCGAGTGCGACAACCAAGCATAAGACGATACAGCTACACAATCCGGATTCAGTCGTAGAGCTACGATACACCGGAACGTTGACGTTCAAATGGTCATTCAAGTGGGAAGAGTGAGTCTACATTTCTATGTGCACGCCTCACTGCTGAGCGCACTTGACACAGGCACGAGTTCGAGTGGAAACGGGAAGAATGCTTCATCCTACGCAAGCCAGACCCGTCAGTACTGGTAGCCGTGACAAAAGAGCCGGCGGGGAGGCTGAAGACGTCGTCTGTTCAGCTCCTTGACTACAATTTGAATCGGTGCGCCATAACCTCAGGGCCGATGCGGTTCAGCGGCTTCAGCTGAAACTCGTCTCGACGTCAATAGCTTTGACATTGACGACCGAAAAGGCCTCGAGATCGTCATCCTCACTGCCCTGCTCACATTCCAGGACTCGAACGAGGCCTCACATGCTCCGAACGCGGATGGCGCTGCTAGCTCGTCGTCTGTACCCTTTTCGGGCCTCCTCGGGCGGAGCAGAAGTGTACCTAGCACGTCGGCCTCGCTACCGGTCTCAGCGGAAATGAGCGCAGGTGCTCCTCCCGATCTCCCGGCCCGCCCCCCACCCCTCAGTGGGAAGGAACAGATCGCCGAACTGCACACGCTACGTATGGCGCAAGGCGAGGGGGAGGCAAATGAGGTGGAAGTCAGCGCAGAGGGTGCCATTGACGACTATGCGCTGTACGCGGAGGAACTACTTCAGGTGTGTTTCGCGATCCCATCTTTAGCCACGTATGCTCATTACCTAGATGTGTAGGACGAGGCAATGCTATTCATTACGGTACGCTCCGCGACCGCTGCGGAGGTGCCTAAAGTTCTGCGAGTCGTCGAGGAGACGAAGCGGCTGCGCTATAAATCAGGTGAGTTCCTGTTCGCTCTCATACCGGTTCTTCCAAGTGCCATAATTGAACCGACTGCGTTGACGCAGGACTCGCTGAGGAGGAGGAACTTTTCCAATATGTATTGTATGATACCGAGAAGTCGCAGCCAGCACGGAAAGGTCCACGAATCATCAAACTGGATGATCCAGAGCCCAAGGGAAAGTCTCGCTCCGGTTCTAGTTCTGCTGCATACGCCCCGCCGACGAGCCTTGTCGTGCATCTGAGCAAGATTGATATGCCCGACCTGCGACCACGAGCTGAGACCCACAAAGAACAGCGTCGGTCGGCCCCAGACATCCCACCTCCGCGTCCCATCGTGCCTCCGCCACCTGCGGCGCCCAGACACGATCCAAAGGACAAGAACGAAAAGAAGCACAAAAAGGCCGAGAAGCTTGAGAAGGAGCGCGAGAGGGAGCGGCAGCGGCTCGAGAAGGATTACCGCAAGACAGACAAAAAACAATCTCCAGAGCCGAGTGCGACGCTCAAGCATCGCAAGTCCGCGTCCGCGGCTCACATTCCCGCGCACCAGGTGCACCCGTACCAGCCCTCCCCGTCACCAGCGCAGCTCAACAACCCCGCGGTATATGCTGCCCCGCCCCCGCGCCACCCTGCTACACATCGCCCCTCACCGTCCGTGCACATCCCACCATCCCAACCGCCAACATTTCCGTCGCCAGGTGGATTTTATGCACCAGGAATGGGTATGCAGTCATCGGGATACCAGCCGCATGCGCCTGTCCCTATGTCTTCGCCGCAAGGATACGACCCAAACCGATCGAATCATCTTGGCCCGCCACCGTCGCTCGTGCCCCGCCCGGGAAGCGCGCCAACAAGCGGAGGCTCCGGGATCTCGGATTTACTGCATGCGATGTCTTTCAGGCACTGATAAGCAGACTGGATGCACGATAGAGAACAACCCGTTGTTGGTTGGTAATTATGGGCGTTGGCTTCGTAAACACTTGGATTGACGCAGGATCGGAACATGTACATGTATTATTTGACAATCATCAAGCATTTGCTCTTCCACATTCATTGTTGTTGTCCCCGACAACGTCCGTTGCATATCGAAGCGCTGTGATAACGGAAAACACGCAACACACATGCCCCATCCTTGCCTGATCGCGCGTCTAGACAGAAAGGCCCTAGAAGCGAATATGTCCAGTTCTGCACTGATGTAAATCGAACTTCGCGAACTTACCCCATTAACCAAAATGGTTTGTCCATTCACCCACCGGGAGTCCTCCCTCGCTAGGAACGCGACGACCGGAGCAATATCATCCGGCTCCCCAAGACGCTTTGCCGGGTGCAAGTTCTCGAATGTCGCAATCGTCTCTGGAGACTTTCCTGCGCGGAAGAGCTCTGTATCCACCGGTCCTGGCGCGACACAGTTGACGGTAACGCCACGCGTGCCTAGGTCCTTTGCAAGGATACGCGTAAACTGCTCGATCGCGCCCTTGGTCGCAGTGTATACGACGTAGTTTGGAGTTACGCTGGACATGTGAGCAGTCGTAGAGGAGAAGAATATGACGCGGCTGCCTGTCATGGGGTTAGCATGGAAGGACTAGATACGGGTAGAACATATGGATGCACCTGGCTTGAGATGCGGCTCAGCAGCTTGAATGGTGAACAGCGGCGCCTTGACGTTCACATCGAAATGCTCCTCGTAGTTCTTCTCATCCAGCTCCTTCAAAGCCTTTGTCTTCATGAGGCCCGCGTTCAGTACTAGTATGTCCAGCGCGCCGAGCTGGCGAACCGTCTGGTCGATGAGCGCCCGCGCATCCGCGATGGATGAGACGTCCGCCTTCATCGCAACCGCAGAGCCTACACCGCCAGCGTTGATGGCATCGACGACGGCCTGCGCAGCAGAGACGTTCGAGACGTAGTTTACGATGACGGTCGCACCATCTGCAGCGAGCCTCTGTGCGACGGCTGCGCCGATACCGCGGGAGGAACCAGTGACGAGAGCGACTTTGCCTGAGAGGGGAAGCTGGAGAGACATAATCTTCGAATTGATTAGCGGAGGTCCGGTGAGATGTACTCGGGAGTCGGGTTTGTTGAGGATGTCCGCCCAGGGAACCAAGGCATAGTTATATAGGAGATCGCATCGATCTCTGCATGGCTGGTCCAAGTCTCTTTTCAGAGATTACGGCGACTCAGTGGGCCTGCGGACAGGATAATATCAAATGGAAAGCGATAGGAAACGATTCCTCGTCTTCGTTGTATACAAGATGACCGCTGTGGCGGCGGCTTCAGCACTTGCCGACAATCAGAGGGCGAATCAACGAGCCTGCTCGTCCCGTGATACAACGAGGGCGAGGTCAGCTTTGTCAGAACAAAGTCCACTCGACAATCCGAGCTGTCGATATCAACAAAGCGATATGGAAAACGTCGTCGATTGGGCACGAAGCTGACGGTTGCTCGCAGGGCACCCGCACTGGTCCGTACGGTATCCTCCGAGTCAGTCGGAGTTGCATGTGGGGCTAGGGTTAGCTCTGTGAGACGGCGGGTCCTAGCTTCTGGTTAGGTCCACGAACGGCACTGACGCGGCCGGCAGTAGAGCAGCTCAAAATACTTATTCATGTCTTCATCGCTGCTTCGTGGAAGCTCCCGGACACCACAAGACTTCTGCAACAACATTTAGTACCTTCAAGTCCACGGTTCATCATGCTTGGCGGCCGTTATTCATAGCCACGGTCCGTATGTGTGCCATTCGAATTCACAGAGCACTTTAATTGCCGTGGAGCGCAAACTATGGGTCAGAAGTCGACTTTCGCTTCGGATTGCTATGAGCGCTGTAGAATCATCGACATATTGCAATCAGAACATCCAATTATAGGGGAAATAATGACACCGGCGACATCGAGTCTAACTCCATGTGACCTTGTAGTATAGCGCTTCGGGTGTCTTGCTTCTGATGGACAAGTGACGATCATAGCCGAAGTTCGGCATCAAACGATGACCACGAGCATCACTACCGGACCCAAGCAAGAGAGCAGGAGCGTCAATGTAATGATTTACATGTCCACAATAGCAGTACAGGACCTTGAGTACACACAAAATCTGACAAATTACAGGCTATTCATGAACGAAAGCATCGACGGCAATCAGACAAGGGAAGGTATATACAGTGCCTGAGTGATCAGCACTAGTAGTTGCATATGCTACCCCTCGGACGGCGCACAGCGCCCAATCCTCGAAGCTAACATCTTACTAGGATGCCGAGGACTCAGCCTATGCTGGGGGAGCTGTCGAGCACGTTAGAATGACTCTTAGATGCGCATGTAGCGTTGGCACGCACCATCAAAAGGATGCCCACGGGTAAGACACCTCGGTATCGCTAAGAAGGTTCGGCAGGATGGCCGCCTTGCAACAACTCTCAAAAATGCTAGGGTATGTCCCCATGGACACGTCAAGGGGCACCTCGCTGTCGGGCCACATGCAGCAGTTTGTGACCGGCGACCACTCAAACGTAGTCGACTGCCAGATTTCCTCCCACGCAGTACCGTCGTGCACGTCAATTTGGGAGGCCGCGGGAGCAGGAGAGGGGGACGGAGCGAGGGGAGGGGCAGGTGCGTCGATGGTCGTCCTGGCTAATGCCCGGGAGAGAGTATCGACGTCCACGGCTGTTTTGCCAACGGAAGGGCGTCGGGTCCGGGAAAGCGAGATCGGTTCGTCGACAATGCCGAGGCGGACACGGCGGCGGGCCTCCGACTCTTGACGACGTTGCTGGGTGCGCTTGGCGGTGAGGCGGCTACGCCCATCCAAGACCCTGTCGAGGATGGCGTCCCAATCCTCCTGCTCTGAGTCCGAGCCGAACGAGCTAGACGTGGCGCTGTTTGAACCTTGCTGCTAAGGGTGTGGCGTTGAGAACGATGGCAACGCAACGTGAGGCGTAAGACAAACAACTTACCCTGATGTTGCGAGATCCAGAGACTTTAATGCGCGGGTGCGCGCGGTGGGCCCTGCGACTCGGAGAGGAGCTGGGGGAAGAGTTGGGGGAAGACATTGCGACTTCTGGGTACCTGTTCAGTGGGCTAGAAAGTGGGCGAAAAAGTGGGGGATTACGCTGAGGGAGCGAGATGGGCGACATTTTAAAGAGCCGAAGCTTACCCAAGCAGTTCTCAAGCCACACTCACGCGAGCACGACATCCACATGCCCCTCGATGGTAAATGCCCGGGCTTCTCGATGGAAGCATGGCCTTCATTGTTCGATGATAAGAGACACGCGTTAATCACGGATTGCGATGCAGCATTAATCTTAACGAGGAGTTCTGCACGCTTCAGACCATGTGCACTATCGGATCGCATCACCACTCACATAATTGTAATGTTGGCTTATGTTCGTTGCGATGGAGTTGAAGAGCCATGTCTGAACTAATGTGAGTTCTAGTTGAGCGGAACGAACGATTTCTCTTCAAATGTGTGTGACAAGGACAACGTTAGTTTGTAGCGTCAGGCTCACGTCCTTGTTCGAGAACGGCACTTTTGCAATCTATAGCTTCCGTGTGGCAAGAATCTCCCGCAATTAATTAGCGCTAGCAAATAACAGTAGAATTACCCGCTAACATCGTCCAAACTGAGCGAACTATGACAATACCCGCAGGCGGGGATATTCCGGTGTATGTAGCTTATGCGCGAACGCCGTAACATTTCTGTGCTCGTAGAGATATCCGGGCTGCCTCCATGGTCGTCTTCCACGATCCATCGGAAAGGACCGAACTGCTGATCTGTTGCAAGCAAGGGAATATTTCGACTAGGAACTCGACTAATTCCTGGCGCTGTCCGATCCGCGAATCGCCGAGCTTGATCCATCTCATCCTGCGGTCGGCGGAGGCAAGGTCCGGAAACGCTTTCCGTTGCTGCGGCACATTGGGGGCGTTAATTGCAAGGGACAGCCCGACCAGGTCTTGACAATGCCGTGCGAGGTACAATATGCCCCGCAGCGTCACCTGAGGGGGCTCGCCGCCGTGTCTACCGTCGTTCAGGTTGAGGATCTGGATTAGTGGCCATGAAATTGCCATCCTCTCCAAACAGTCGTCATCTAGGTAGAGTGCGCTACGCACGCGGATATCGACGTTGACGAGATTGTGAAAGACGAGCAATGGCTGAAGATGCTGAATGGTATAACGATACGTTGTGTTGATATAGCGATTGAACTCGATAGTCCCCAACGGATAGCCGTGTGTGAGACCTGAATGTACATCGCCAATGGCAAATTGAATGTCGACACTTTCTAGTGTTGCCGTAGCCGCATAACGCTGGAGCACGACGAGAATATCCTCCAACGCGTCCGGTAGCTCGGGACGCGTGGCCTGTTCGCTTGGTTGGAAAGTGAAGGTGGGCAACAGCAGAGTGATCTGTATACGATGGCACTCATTGGGCCATAGCATGGATAGGATTTGCGCGATGTTTCCCGGAAGCACATCGTCGATATAGATGGAATGAATCCTAGACGCAATGCCCCTCACAGGGTCGGGAGGAGGGCGGTCAAGTTCACGGGATCCGTCGGGTGCTGAACGACCATCTGTCCTGGAGATGCGAAGCGATTGCAGCTTGGGAGCATTTCTACACCCTCGAAGTAGCTCTGACAAGTCTCTCATGTACATCCAAGTGAAGCAAAAGTGATGAAGCATTGGAAGTTCGTCCACAATGCTGAGGAGGGCGAAGGCCATGTGTTGAGATTCGTCGATTAGCTCGAGATGCTGGAGGTGTGGGCAGGTCTTTGGTAGCGAGCATATAAGAGACAATAAACTGTTGTCCCATGACTGAAATCCATACGCGAGTTTCAGATGTGTAAGGTTTGGGCTCGAAAAGAACTGCACGTATTCCAGATGTCCGTTATCGCCCAGCACTGGACCCCAGTGAAGATGTCGCAACGAGGGAAAGAAAGGGGCAGGTGTCCTACGCAAGCTAAGTGCAACGAAAACTGAAGGTTTGAGGCATCTGAAATCAGGCTCCACACCATCAGGCCGGGGGTACGGAGGCAGGTATGGCAACCCATCTGGAGACAGATCCGGTGATTTCTTTGGCTTCCTTATCATTGTTCCAAACCTCTTAATTCGCCGTGCATAGAAATCGAAGCGGATCCAATCATCAGTCACCAGCTTCCTGAGAATGCGCTGTCATGTTATGAGATATATCTGCACGAACGCATAGCGCGAGAGGGCTCACAAAATTCCAAGTGATGTTCCCAGCGATCCAGCCAGGTGGCAACACGTCCTCCCCATATGTCCAAGCGTCACGGGGAAGACACCGAAGGATGTTGAATAGGTCTTCCTGGCAATGCCACAGTGCATCAAGAGCAGGGTCCTGAAGTGCTCGACACGTCCTTGCTAACGAAGCGAGCGCGACTCGATCGTCGCGATCGCCAGCAGATAAAAAGGCAACGATGTGGTTGACAATCTCGTCCAAATGGAGACATTTATGCATTGTAGTTTTCCTAAGTTGTCGAATGTAGTGAATATCGAATAGAGACTTCCTGTGCATAGGAGGAGAGTACCTGAGCTGGTGTTTCACTTGAGCCCGTGGAAGCCGGTGCCTGCTTTGGCGGTTCTACGGATCTGCGGCGGTCAACTGTCAGGGCGCCTGCTGAGAGGTATCTCGCATGTAGGCGGCAACTTGAGTGCTTGAGCATCCTTCAATTTACAATCATCTTATCTCCATGAGATCATACTTTTATTGTCAGGTTATCGACCGAAATTCATTACATATCATCTGCACAGACGTCCAAATATTGGACACGCTATTGCGTAGCTATGACACAGGCGCGGGCGAAAGCTTGCGCAGCCCCAACGCAACTCGTTCGCAAAATTGCAACTTGTTGATCACAGCAGATTTCATGGATGCCTTCAAAAAGTGTCGAACTTTATCCCTATCGACAAAGTTGACCCTATTCCATGCTCGTCTTCCATGCCACCGCGTCGTCAAAATCACTAGAGCCGCGGAGGCTCTGGTGATCTAGTCTGAGTCAAAACATGCCTCGCTATAGCGATCGCCTACTCACAAGGTTGTGCTAGCCACCTAAGGAGACAAATGATTATTGACTGTTACAAACCGCTATGCGATGACATGGGGCTGCTAGTACACAAAAGCACTACAGCAATTACAGCAACGATTATGTACAGCGTTGCAGAGCGCATGCCGTACACAACAGCACTACAGCAAAAAACTCGCGTAGTAGAAGGGAAGACAACACCCCAGTTTGAGGTCCAACTCAGCGACTTATAGTAACAAACTGAGCGGGCATGGCGTCGGTGGTCCCGGAGGGCATCAACCTGAGCTTCTGAGGCACGGAAACTTGAGCCATGTTGCCCGACAAAAGCCTAGAGTGATGTCAACTCACTTGAACGTGAGCAGGGACCACGCCCGCAACGAGAAAGTCTCCAATCCACCCGCCACAGCAAAATGCATCTTTAGTTGCGGCGGGATGTCCGAATGTGCCCGTCAGCGAGGCGAGCGTTGGGTATAGCGTGGTGGCAGGACCGACGATCGCGTGTGTTGGTCGAGGAGCGGAATAGGGCGCGACTGGTGTCCTCCGGGGCAGCCATTGCGTAGCGGCGTTACTGGCATAGTGACAAGAGGTCGCGCCCGGCGCTGCCTGGGTGACGGGGTACGAGCCCTCCGTCTCAAAGTCACTGTCGAAGTCGAGAAAATGGGCAGGGTAATACTTGGAATAGTGATCGAGTCGCGCGGAGAACGTGGGTGAGATGAGCCTATCAACTAAGGTGTCAGCTGAGGTTGAGGACTCCGGATCGCTGTCATCTTTCGTCCGAATGTCGAGACTAGCAAGTTTGAGACTTTTCGATTCGATTTCGCGTGAATATTTCTTGGCCAATGGAAGGCAGTACGAAGGATCTGAGACGACGCCAGTGTCTTCTGCAGAGTCCTGGCCACACGTGAATGTTGAGGTAGTGATACCCGGTGTGTCGTCGGATCTACTGCTATTGTGTGCACGATGGTAGTGCTAGACAGGATTACATGTTGAGCAATGCTGGGCGTTAGATACACGGAGCACGAGCATATACCTGCATGATGAGAGGCCCAGCAGCTCTTGAGACGCCGTCTGGAGGGGAAAGCTGGCGACGTGAGGTATGACGAACATCAGTGCAACTAAGAGCAGACATTCTGGGGTACAGAAATGCTGGGAGGACGAGCAGGGAGCGATAGTAAATGGAAAGGGCCAACAAGTGTGGCGCAGCGCACCTTATAAGCCACAGGGAAGCTTACCGAACATGTTCCCAGGCCACAATTGTTAGATACGTTGTTTGAGTCCTCCGTGTATGGGCTTTCTTCCTCACGAGTATCATGAATATGAATGTGGGGTGCTAGGAACTAATGTTCGACGACTATCAGGACGGCCTGAGCGACATAAAAGTAGCTTGGCGATAGTCAACGTACCAAACATGCGCCCTGCTAGGTTGCGAATTCACGTTCCGACATATGTACAAGCTTTTCCGCTATCCGTCCTTGACCGCGAAAGTATAACGGCCATCGTGTGGCAGGACTAGCACGGAGGGTCCGAGGACAAAACCAGACACTTTGTCTCAATATCTCGAGTGCATGTTTCGGTAGGCCGTAACGCTCCTTGATCTGGTTGAGCGCGGTCCCCGTGTGAGTGCCCGGTGGCAAACCGGCGAAGGAAACGTGTCATGCACCCCGAATGAGCTCAACAAGACTGTTAGCGGTGTGTTCCAGTCTTGCAGCGATGCGCCTCTGCTCGTGTGGCTCGGCGCGGAGAAACTCATCTTCGCGGGAGATCTGAGAGAGCGTGCCAAAAGCAAGAGTACAGCTGACGACACCGGCGGGTAGCAGACTTGGCGAGGAGGACGTGGCGAGACGCGTCGTGGTGACAGGTGCACAGGGAACCGCGCCAACGACATGCCGAACACAGAGTACAAGAAGGCAGGGGAAAGTGACCGCCACAAGCGCGCTGAAACGAATATGGGCGGCCCGTGTGTGCACGCAACGCGGTTGCACACTGCAAAGTTCAAGTTTCGAAGTTCATCGTCTCAACATTCAAACACTGGTGTTGTCCGCTCCTATCTCTAGTCTGTAGTGATCATGCCCGAGGACTCGGCCTCACTGCTAGTCATAGCTGCGCAACGAAATGGTTCTGGTGGACTTTAAAAAGATAGTTTGTACACTATCAAGTGGCTAATATGCGGTATGGAGGTTTGCGAATGTCGAACTTTACACTACTGCGACCATGCTACACAGATAATTATGCTTGTAGGTCGTCCATTTGCTTTTCTTAGCTTGCGCTACTGCACTCTCTGCCAGACGTATATGATTCCAGCTTCTCATTATTGACCTGGTGCGTGAGCGTCAATATATGCTTGAGGCAGCGTGATCCTGTGCGTACCGATGGTGATACTGACGACGACGTCTCCCCAAACTCGTTCGGTCGTAGCTCCAGCTGGGGCGTCAACGGACCCTACACGAGAGCAGCACGTCAGTCAGTCACATTATGGGGCCCCGCTGTCACGCACCTTTTCGACATCAGTATCGGACGTCGTGAAGTCCGAGTCCGTCTCCCGATGAAAATGTGGCGGCCGGGAGAGCGGGGCAAGCCTGCCCTGCGGGCAGGCAACGCATATCGAGTCGTCGAGCACGCCAAAGTCAACCGTGATCGGCTGCTCGATCTTGCGGCGAATGACGTCGCGCCGGTTCAGCCTACAACAATAGCAACACACGGGGGATGAGTAAGAGTTAAAGGCCCTCGGGCGGAGGAGGCGGACGCACGAGACTACTAGCGAGGTAAGATATACTATGCGCGAGCCAGATGGACGTTAGTTGACAGCTCTCTGGGCAGGCTGGAGCTAGCGCTACGTACGGTTGGCTATCTGGACGTAGAACGGGATGTATATGAATGTGCGCGGGCTGAGTAGAAACTGTGGTAATGCATCAATCAAATGATGCCGAAAGGAACGCGGGTGGACCCACGGCTATCAGGCCTGCCAGCTCGATGAGTCTACACGGGAGGAACCGAGTCAGTCGAACCGCCGGTACCAGGCACCCATGAGGGCCAGCGGAAGGAAGGGAAAGCTCACGCGGGGAAGATGCCTGTAACGCGGCAAAGTTAGTGCCAGTGCGGAATGTGGGGATGCGCAAATACGTACCAGTCTCGATGGAGTATAGAATGAGAAGGTTGATCACGGAATCCGTTCTGGACGAGTGCATCTTAGTGGAGTTTGCGGGGAGCTTGGGGTATCATATACCTTGTCAGGCCGGTCCGCGAGTTGTGCAAGCAGAAACAGAGTAGAACTGTTAACAGGAAGTCCGCGGGAATGCCGGTGCCAAACACGAGCTCCCACAGGATCTGCATGAAGACGTGAGTGCGGCCCTGTCGGACGGATGGGTGACAAACCTTCATGCTTACAACCTCGGTCGAGAGGATGGAATGCTGGAATCTAACCAAGAATGATGAGAAGGATACAAGTATGACATGAAGAACCGTACATTCGCACAGTGAGCGCTGTGGGACGACGAGCCAATGTGAAACGAGTTAATGTGAAGAAAGAGTTCACACAGCTGAATGATGAAAACGTACCAATAGAACTCGCTGAAAAGTAGGTATGTAAATCAGCGATATTATAATTCCATATCGAGATTACTGGGACAACGCACCGAGGTCTACTAACGACAGCGCAGCCTAAGGAGGATGAGAAGACGTCACTATGGGGGGCAAATTATGCGTACTGTCAAAACCAGCACCGTGCTGACAATTTGCGTAATAACACCTCTCCCTCTGCTGACTATCGGCACGTTAAAAGGACAAGCGAGTGTACGCAGATCAACTTACACTTATACACTCGTTGGATGAAAACGCTGCAGGCGGCGTGAGAATAAGTCGCGACCCAAGATTTGTTCAACTTACAATCGGACCAATACGACAACAATGGCCTATATATGGGGAATGTTGAGCCGAGAACAAGCTAATGCTGTCACATTACTCACGTTCACTGTGGTAAGCATCTGCGGCAAATGTGAGAACAATGTCAAGATACATTTGGCATCACTTACACTTGTGCTCCTGAAGAAGAGTCGGCCTCGAGCGGATTCTGAAACAAACAGGGTGAACGCACCATGATCCGTTCTCCAACGCGATGGGATTAGCGAAGTAGATAACAGTGAATGTGTACACTGCATGTGTTGTTGTGACGAGCGAGAAGGTGCACATGAGACTGTAATGAAGCGTGAAACTATGTTTCACAGGTCTGAATCGTGCGACAGTGCCTACCCGATGAACGCGACCTGATGGATATTGAATGTCTGAACAAGTGTACACGAAGTGAAGACATACCAGAGCCCTAAGCCATGCTGGGTCACCTCTACATCTCCGGTAATACCTCCACGTTAAAGCACACAAATTTCCATAAAAGCTGGGGGCGAGGAATTCAGCGAGAACCATCCGCATAAAGATGACAACTTACACAGCTTGGATGATGACGCCAATCAACAGTGCTCCCAAAGTATTACCAGTCTCGAACTTCTCCGATGCTCTTGAATGTGTGAGGCTGCTCGAATTCATGGGGTCGGAATGTGCGATAACTAAGTTGATGGCAAAGCACAAAGTAGAGTCAGAGCAAAAAACCGACAGAGCACGGTCCGCGCCGGCAACTTGGAGACTCATATATGTCAAGCTGGCACTTGGTTGCTTTGGGCGGGGGCGACAGGAAGGGCAAGACGGATGCGATCGAAGAGGTAGCTGGATATGAACATCCGCGCGGGTGGCAGACAGGTGCTCCGGCGGGATTCCAGATGCGGCTTAAGACATCGAAGGACGTCTTCCTGGGCAGCCGTTCCGGCACGCGTCCATCCGCGGCGTCGTGAACGTCAATGAACGCAACAAAAGCTTTCCAGGACTTCATGACAGCCAGCCCATTCAGTACTGCTGCCAATCATGACGCCCTGTCCCCGCGTGCGCACGTTCCGAATCCGAAGATAATAGACACTAGAAGGGAAGACTACTAGTTGTCTCCACACCGCGAGATGGTTCCTGAGACACCACCGTTTCAGCATAGCTTTAAGAGCATTAGAACGCGAGCAGTGAAAAGCTGAGGTTTGTCAAAGGATGAGTCGTCTCGAGGACAGATTTCGTTGTCATCAGGGTGCGCGGAGGTAGTTCGATCGCCCCTGAGTTGGTCAGCGCCCGATTTGGAAGGTCGAACCGCCGGCTAGTGGTTCTCCAGCTTCTCGGCTTTCTAGGACCCCCGGAGGACAGAACTGGTGTGCCGCGTATCTTTCTCACCCCTTCACGAACCGGCACGAGATTATACGAGATTCTTTGATATATTTCGATGCCATTGTGGCAAAGGAAGCAGGCCTCAAGACCCAAATTCAAGGTCTGTGTAGGAGCTGATATAGACGCCATGAACCATTTTAGTCCTGGCTGAGCGGAAATGAAGCGCTTCTTCAGGTCTGCGCAGGTTCATTCAACCGCTGATTATAACGGCGATGAACCGTCCGCTCCGTACATTCGAGCTGCTTTCATGTCGCGAGTGAAGGTGCGCAAACGTGGGGCCGTGGTCCCCGCCCTAGTGCCGCACTTCTAGCGTGCATCGACACGCAAGTAGCAACTGGCTCAGCATCACGTCAGTGGCACAGTTAGAAGATCATCGGAATGAGACCAACTAACTGGTTCGTTACGATCGATGGCTGAATTAAGAGGATGATGAACCTGAACTGAATGAGGAATTCGGCTCGATCAGTGACCTAACGCAGAGTTCCGCCTGCTTGTGTTGGCCGCGGGCCGCGGCAGCCCCTATGATAATCGAGTCGCGTCCTGGAGGCCTTCAGAGCATCCGATGCTGCGTAGAGGATGAACTGGCGTTCGTAAAAAACTTCATTACAATGTGCATGCCTTGACATGTCAAGCACAGCGCTTGCAGGCTCCGCTGGTGCGGAGGGTTCACATGATGGTGGGCTGATGATCATATGGTCGGTGTCCGATCCAACAATATCTAGTTTGCCAAGTAGTATGTTTCCATAAGGGAAGCCGACAGACTTCCACTTGGTGCCTCTTAGGGTGCGCACCATCGCAATTAGTGCACTCGTGACGAGGTGATCTTATTGTCCAAAGACCGTAAAGTATTACACGAATTTATTCTTGACAGGGAATTGTGTCGCAGCCCTCCCGTTGAACTAAATTATACCTTGCTATATCCCACATCGGTCAAGATTATCTATGACCGTCTATGGCCGTCAATGTGTGCCAGATAAACGTGCTTCCACCTCGTCCAGAAGGACAGTACGGAGCACTGACGGAACAGCCATTAATTGTTACTCTGGTAAAATCGGGAGTTTACTCACAATCTCTGGATGTTGCCTATGTTTCGACACCAGCGGTCAGTTCACGGAATGGGACATGTAGAGTGTCAATAAGTACTACCCACTCGCATTCGCCTCCTCTCCTCCCCGATCTTGATGTAACTCTGGTATACCTCTCTTGATTTGACCTCAATAACGGCGAAATCAGTCAATAACGTAGGAGTCGTTGGATTAGATGTCGAACCTCAAAATCGAAGCAAAGCCTCATGATCTTGTCTGACAATTCCCTCAGCCTATCTGAGTCACTATTTGCGTGCAAGCGCTTAGTAACGGGATTGGTGTGACGGAGTTTCGACACTTCTCCTTCGATGTCTACTAGACCACTGTAGCTCAAGTTTAGTAAGTCAATTCAATCCAAACCCAGAATTGACCACATACGAAGACAGTCGGATGAGAGGGGAAACTAGATCTCTCGCTAGGGTGGAAACATCGGCCTGGTCGATATCCTTGGATTCGAAGTACGTCTGGAAGCTGTTCCGGAGGTCCACCAGAATTTGCTGGATTTCCTTCGTGTGTTTCACTGCGTTTTGGACTACGAAGGTATCAAGGTTCAATGTCTGCGAGAAATGTCAGCCCGAAGATCACACGATCATCGACTACGCATACCTCTATCATAGAGAGCAAGCTGGAGACAGCCTCCAACGCCTGGTTCAGTCCGGGAATATTGCTGCTGACTGGCATTTCAGCCTCGACGACGGTCTTGTCTTCGTCGGGCACGTCGTGGTGGTGCATGGGTCACTGGGTCACAGAAAAGACGGGAAAGGGGTGCTTCTGGAGAAAGGGGGGAGGCTCTTGTTGGGGGGTAGCTAGGACACAAGGTAACTGGTTATATATCCCAGCGCCACAGCTGTGACCATAGCCCGCGACGGCCCAACTGTCTGTGGTACTTTGGCCTCTGCGGTATCTGTGGCTGGCTCCAGTGTAACAATTAGTCGGCACAGACACCCCAAGCAAAGCATGCAAGATCCGCTTTGTCTTGAGTCTAAATTGAAAGCTCCACCCTTAACCTATATCGATAGGAGGACGCGGTAGACTAAGACCGAGCAACTGAGGCCATTCCCCCGCGCTATGCTGTGCGCAAATATCGGATGCCGTATTCGGAAAGCTCTTTTAGAATGAAGAGCGCTGTGTTCTCTGGATTCCTCTGTGGTCGCTATAGAGAATACATCAAGGACCTTTGCCCGCCACTTTAGCCGAGGCAACCCAAGGACACCAACTCCGACGAACAGTCGGCTGAGCTTGTACACAAGCGCTCGCTCGGTCCAGCTCGGTCCCTGCGACTGCCACTCGATCACGTGACGGACACGCTCGCGGGACGCGTCGCAGCCACCACGCGGTGGTGGAAGTGAGAGAACAACAACCGAGTCGCCTTGATCTCTTTTCATCTTGTACCTCCCGTTCACTAGGCAGACTTCTCCGCTGTTTTAACTGATATTTGATTTCATTGTATTGCTTGACACTCACTCTAATATGCCTACTGCTGCTGCGAAACCTCGACAAGCGACAACTAGAACCTCACGGACGACTACGCGAACAAAGACTCAGTCGGGTTCGACAGATGCTCTTGCTAGCCAGCTTGCAACGAAGCTACACGTCTCAGATATGCCAAAGGACACGAAAGGGAAAAGAAGGGTAACAAACAAGCCCTCTCCCTTGTCCGCAGAACAACGTCGCACAGATGCGATGCTCGCGGTGAACGCGGCATCTAAGAGCCTCTCAAGCTTCGTACAGTCCAGGTGGAAGGCCGGGAGTGGAACCAAGTCCTCGAAATCCTCTCGTCAGGACGCGTCTGCTGCAGACCTTGCCCGCGCGGCGCGTGACGGGCTGAGGCAGCTGCGGGAACTCACACGAGGGGATGTGGATATTGAGCGGGCGGCGTCCAGCGTGGTGGGGAAGTTGGTTACTCTCGAGATGGTGCGCCAAGATTTCATGTAGCTACAACAGTGCTAATTACTCTGGTGATGCTTCTAGTACGATGCGGCGGATGAGCTCGCCGCTGATATGCGGCCAGCCCTCGTCACGCTCTGTTGCGCAGATACGCTAAACATGGAAGAGAAGGACCTCCGCGCTTCTCTTCCGTTCCCACCCCCAGATGCACCACTGAACAACACCATACTCAACCTTGTCGCCACCTTCCTCCTCCATTCACTAACCATCCTCACGCAAACTGCATCCAATCTAACCGCCTTCGCAGTCTCCCTATTCGACACCCCAACTCTGATATCCTGGGCATCACACCTCCAACAACTCTCGAGCAAGCAGCATGACACATTATTCACCCGCGCATACACCGTCCTCGTGACATGCGCCTCAGGCCCATCCCTAACCCCTATGACAGCGCTTCGTCTCCGCAGATATGCGTTGCTATGTTTAGTGCACACCCGCCCGACGGTCATCATTCCAGACACTTTTTGGAATCAAGCATACAAGTTCACCGCGTCGCTTCTCTCGAAAGAGACCGCGGAGCAGGGCGCGGAATTGGCGCGGGAGGTTCTAGCAGCATTCGATGAACTGAACCACGCTTCTGCGTCCAGACAGGACGCTGCGGAGTTTGCAAGCGGGATAGGGTATGTCGGGTTCTGCGAGTTCTGTATGAGTGTCGCAAAGCAGGTGCGTGTACTTCCGTTAGTTACTGAGTGTTGAGTCTGAGAACCATGTAGCTACGAGACCTGGGAGCCCTGAACAGAATTGCCGAGGCAATGCGGGGGGCGAGTCCTAGTCCCGCTTCAAGCTCTTCTGGAGCACCAGGCAACACCCCGGAGCAATTGATTCGTCAAGCTACAACGATATATGCAGGCCTCACACAGACTGCTCTGCTACTCGACCAGTGGACAGGTGGGTATAAGAGTATCAATGCGATGTATGATACTGACAGTAAAAGCAGAAACACCAGACGACCCGACTACTCGCGTCCAGGAGGCTGTGGCAGCCATCGCAAAGTGTCGAATGTACTTCGACACATACGACAATGCCGAGCAGAAGCGAGTAGCGGACAAAGTGACGCGCGCCTTTGAGAAGCTGCGCAGAGTCTCAGTCAAGGTGGTGGACTCTGACTTGGATAAAACTTCTCGTGTATCCAATGGCGCTCGCGAGGCCTCCAGGCTTATCTTGCAAAATGCCGCTCAAATCTTGGAGGATGTTGTCCGCGAGGTATGTCGTATCACTGCAGTGTACAAGCCCGAATTCGATGATAAATGTATGCCCGCAGTCCAACATCCTGAGTGCAGACACACTCACACCGGCTCTCGATTCGCTCTTCGTGCTCTCACGTCAGACCCTCGTCATAGCTCGCCCCGATACCTACTTTTCCGCATACGACTACCTCGCACGCGCTTCCTCGCTCGTGATGAACTTGTCCCTCGCGCAGGAAGATCCGGAGACGATTGCGTCGAGGGCGAACTATGTCCGATGTGTGTCTGGCGCTTTCCATAACCTTGCTGGGACGCTGTACCAGGCGGGGCGTTTCGACCACGCAGTCCGCTTCATGGAACAAGGGTGCGAGTTGGGCAGAAAGGCGCTGAGCATGTACCGAAGTGCATCGGGTGCGGAAGATGCAGATGGTGTGTGGAAGCAGCTTGAAGAACAGTTGCATCGACGCTGGGAGATCCTAGGGGTTTGCCAGTCGAAGACAGGCGATCGCAAGGTAGGGTGTGCACGGTGTAGATTGGTTTGGCCGTGTCTTATCTTTCTTCTACCTTTCAGCTAGCCTACGAAGCATTTCTCGAGTGCGTCAAGACGTATCCATTCGCACAGCCTGCATTCGTTCAGGCCATTCGAAGATCGTTTGCTTCATCCGCCTTCAGGGCTTCTACACCACTCAAGCAAATTTCAGTCCTCATCGACAGAGTCACGTATATGGGCGCCTGTGAACTCTTCCGAGATCATTTTGAGCTGTCAGCCGAGTCGTGGTTCAAGGGTAAAACCGGCCTCGCGAACTCCGACATGCAGGCGTGGAAGTGTGTCGCTGGTGCAATATTGGAGAGGCAGATGGAAGGTCTTTCGAGTAGCCGCTGGAAGCCCGCGATCCGTGCACTTGTGCAAACCTTGCTCAAGGACAGCCTGGACGTCTATCTATCGTCAGAAAGACCTATCAGGCGTACGAGGATGCTGTTGAACTCTCTCGAACTAGCTTATTTTGACGGGTCGGACTCGCATGACCCGCCGACCCAGATCGCGGAAGAAATTCAATCGTTGCTTGGGCAAGAGGTGTGTGTGTGCAAGGATGGCGACATACGTCATTCGCTCACTGAACAAATTCTTGCAGGATCTCGGTTATGATGCAGAATTGGCTCCATTCCGTGCACAATACCTGGCAGCAGCTCATCTTTGGCTCGCTCTCCATATGCACCGTTCGGGCGTGTCAGAGCAGGCCCAAACTGTCGCGCATGCTAAGGAAGCTTGCAGGACGCTGCGGTCAATGCTGGCTTCTGCACCTCGTCAATCCCTAAAGAAATCACCCTCTCCGAAGGTCGCTAAACCGACTAAACGCGCACAAACAGCGGCAACGCGTACAGTGGTAAAGCGGAAGACCGCACCGAGGGGCAAGGGTTCCAAGGCGGTACATGAAGAGGCAGCTGTTACTCCAAAGCCCCGTGCGGGTACGCGATCAATCGACTAATTGGTGATGTCGGAATTTGACGTCTACAATCTTAAACAGCACTGGAAGCGGTTTCACTAAATGTTCCGACAACTCCTCCAAAGTCCGATACAGCATCTCAGAGCCACCCGTTGGTGTTTGACGACTTCCCGAAGCTGTTCGAACTGCTTCGTACGCCAGTCTTCCTGTGTGATGTCGCCATCGACTGACTAGAGCAACGCAGAAATGACTGCGCAGATGATTGGCCTCCTCGGCGACATCCTCGCGAAAGTGAGCCTATTGCATGTCACTCGTAGGCTTAGTGAGCGGCATGCTGGGGCCACATCGAATGGTACTCAGTTTAGCCTGTCTGTCGGATTTTGTCTAACGTAACCCTAACAGAGTACATAACGGCATCCATGAATCTCGCTCAGGAGTACGTTCGCCTGGGAAGAGCGGAAAAGGCTGCACATATCTTTGGTCAGACTCTAGTCACCATCAAAGAGAGCGACGCGTTACCCGAGCTTCGAGTGCTCTCCTTACTGCGTTACGCAGAAGCCCTCGCAAATGCGGGTAACGTACACAAGAGGTGAATAAGTTCACGGTGACAGCGGGAATTTTTACTCACTCCTGTTCAGTGCTGAGGTGTATTGCGAAGCCTTGGCTGCGTGCCGCTACATTCCAGACGAAGAGAAGGGCATGCCGACAGCTCAGCGTGTAAAGCTGCGCGCAGAGACGCTGGAGCGTGCCGCCGTGGCCTCTATGGCCTACTCTGCAATGGAGTATGCGAAAGTGAGTTTGTCAGTCGTGATGGATGTGTCAGTCTAATATCACTAAATCATAGGGTGACCTGACCAACTCCCTGAATGGCCTTTTACAATCATTGAGGTTGTGGAATCGTGCCACCGACACACTTGCTCGGCTGAATCCTCCTGTTGCTATCGCTAAGCCTCATGCAGATGATAACCCCTTTGACGTCTCTGAGCCCAAGTCGTTGAAGTCAGCCTCGGATGACAGCTCGAAGTCAGTTGAACAGACTGGACCGAAGAGAACTTATCAGCATAAGGCTTCCCGGGATGGCTTGGAACTTCGAGTTGCTGAGGGCCTTTTGGAAACGCTGTTCTTGCTCGCTCAGACATACTCTATCCAGGGCTCTGCTCGGGAAGCGGAGTACTTTGCGCAGCAAGCGCATGACCTTGCTGAATCTCTGCATGCTCCCAGTATGGTCGGACATGCACTGGCAAGAAGCTGTGAGATACTGCTGCGTCTTGGGAGACTGGAAGAGGGTCACGACTCTCTGTTGCGTGCTTCTGATTTAATCGGAACTGGTTCTGGTCCTCAAGAAGCCGAGATTCGACGACTGCGGGGTTATTACAATCAGCTGGGCTCGAATCACGATCACGCACAGCAGCATTACCGGGAGGCGACAGCGATCCTGGACGACCTAACACAAGCATTAGCTGCCCTAGAGGGCACAGGAGCAGGGTGGGTGTTCTGTTTCGTGCATTGTTTTGCCAATCGATGAGAACCTTATAGGCCACGTATGTCCCTTGGATTCTCTCCGAGATCCCCGAGGACGCAGCTCGGTGGGGATGCACTTCTTCCAGCCCTCTTTGCGAAGGTGCTTCGAGAATATGGTAAGACTCTTGCTGCCTCATCGATGTACGGCGATTTACTCGCGAATATATAGTGTGTCTACTGCAAGAGGCTGGAGAGGATTACCACATCTGGGTCGAACGTTTTGCCACATTGCCGACTAATGTAGAGGCTAAGGTTGGGACGAACAGTCACTGAAAAGAGCACTGCTAATTACTTTCGTCCTCTAGGCCCAGGAAGTTGCGCTGATAGCAAGACTTACGCTCCGAGATGTCTACGCTCGTTTCAAGGGCGACATGTTCCTTAGCTCACTAACCGATTCAAGTGAGCGAAGTGCTGGTAACAATGCCAGACTGTTAACGTTTCCACACTTAGCTTTAACAATTCCGATTGGGATGTCTGGGGCGAAGGCAACGCCTTTGTCTCCGGCTGCTCAAGATGCTCTTGGAGCGCTGTTGGCCGCCGAAAAACTCTTCTGGTCCGACTTCACTGCCACTAGCAGCAGGGGGAGCGTCATCGACGCTCGTGATGCGGCAATCTTGCTCACTTCGGTTAAGGCCCTGCAGACATCACTTGGGAAAAGCAGCACTGAAACATCTGCATTCGTCGCACGCCTTCTCGGTAAGTCATAGCAATTTTTGGATTACTTGCGTACCCAACGACTCGAACTTTTCAGACCTTGCTACTTCGCTCACGCTGCGCCGAGAGCTTCTGGAAACCCTCCAGCATAAGTTCCCTGATTGGCAGAACCTCGATGACTTGCGCTGGCCTTCGGTCAACGGCTCTTCTACTGTCGTGCCACTGACGCGCAAACTGGCGAAGCTGAACCTGCGCTTTGATTCTGATGAAGAAGCGGATGCAAGTGACGAAGAATCTGACATGAAAGACTTCTGGACCACCATTCGCAAGAAGTACCAATCCCAAAGCCTTGACCTCGCCGTCCTGACTGCGCCTCGGAGCACATCTTTGCCGGCTCACTGGACTGTGGTCAACATCAGCATTACTGAGGACAAAAACACGATGTTCATCTCCCGGCAACGGCATAATTCACAGCCGCTTGTCTTCTGTCTGCCTTTGAAAGGTCGCCGGGAGAATGTGGAAGACGAACAACATCTCACATTTGATGACGCCTTAGAAGAGCTCAAAGAGATCATTCGGCTCAGTGATGAAGGTACCAGGCAAGCCGCCAACGTCCACAAAGATGACCGGAAAGCTCGCGCAGCCTGGTGGACTGATCGACGCGCTCTGGACCAGCGGATGCGTGAGTTGCTAGAGAACATCGAGTTCTGCTGGCTGGGAGCCTTCAAGGTCTGTTTCTCCGTTAACCTCCTGATTACACCATGAGCAACTTTTTTATTACCGTAGACTATCCTCGGCCCTCCGAGAGCAATCCCGACAGCTGACCTCACCACGTTGCGTTCTCGCATCAGCGACATCTTCGAACGCAACCTGCACACGAAAGACCGCAAGCAGAAGGCGCGCGTCAAGCTCGATGATGCGCTACTCGACTGTATATCTGCCCTCAACGTCAGCTGTCGCGACGAGGAGCTCGAGGATTTGGTCTACTTCATCCTGGATCTGTATCAGTTCCACGGGGTTCCCATTGCGACAGCCGAAGTCGACATCGACCACGTTGTCGTTGACATGCGGACAGCACTCGAAGAGCATACGGCAAGGCTGAAGGCATCCCCGGGAGCAAACAAGCAGAATCCGGACGAGCACGTATTCCTCGTCCTGGACAAGAACGTGCAAGGCATACCTTGGGAGTCGATACCCATTATGCGGGGCAGGAGTGTCAGCCGGATTCCTAGCTTGGATTTCTTGGAAGACCGGATCGAGCTTGCGCGCAGGCAGAGGCAGGAGTCTGCTGCTGAGTCTCCCATCGACCGAATTTCCGTCGATCCTCGCAAGACGTGGTACCTGTTGAATCCCAGCGGAGACCTAAAGGGTACAGAAGGACGCTTTTCGACCTGGCTCCGTGAAATGCATCCTGTCGGATGGGACGGTGTTGTCGGGCGCGCACCAAGCGAGCAGCAGCTTGTCAATGCTCTGTCAAGAAACGAGCTCGTCATGTATGTTCACCTCTCGGGCCTCCCGCATATCACATGCTGATGACTGCGTACAGCTACTTCGGCCACGGCGGTGCAGAGCAGTATGTGCGCTCACACAAAATCCGTCATCTGCCGCGCTGTGCTGCCACGATGCTCTGGGGCTGTTCGTCAGGCGCGCTCAAGGAGATGGGCGACTACGACCGGGTGGGCACGCCTTACAACTACATGCTTGCTGGGTGGTGAGTGCACCCGTTCGCTTGGCAATGCAGAGCATCATCATGAATCTAATTTGCTCGCAGCCCTACGCTCGTGGCCAACCTGTGGGATGTCACCGACCGCGACATCGACACGTTCTCGCAGTCGGTCTTCGACGACTTACACCTCACACCCGCAGGAGTGCAGGCGTGGAAGGATGGAGAGGCTGACAAGACCTCCGTAGTTGCTGCGGTTGCAAAGGCGCGGGAAACATGCAAGCTGAAGTATTTGACCGGCGCAGCACCTGTTGTCTACGGCATTCCGTTCTACCTGTAAATTGTAAATTCCCGTATTCGGATACTTACCCAGTCTTGGTGACATCGATCATCCTCGCTGTCGTGCCTGTCAAACCGGGTGATATGTTGATGCACTAATGCGTCTATTACCAATGATGTCAATGTGTAGCGGTACATGCATGTATGCAATTAAGGATCAGCCAGTGAGTATGCGCGGCGGCCTCCCGGTACAACACAAGGTATACAATAAGAATCGGCAACATTCGTCGTCCATGTCCGTATGATAGACAGAGCCCATTCGTAAGCAGCAAGCAGGAAAAAGCAAGTAGTCGTGCACAGCGATCATCAATCACATCCCGTCAAGATCATAACTCAACACCCTGGCCGGGACCCCGGAAGATGTCCAATCATAGGGGGTCGTAAGGTTCAGAGACAAAGCAGCAGCGAGAACAACGCAGACGCGCCGAGGACACCCGCATGCGCAGCAGTCCGTGCGCCGCCGTTCGATGAGCGATTCGTGCCGGTCTGCAGGCCAGTCGTCGCGGTCACGGCCGCCGCGGCCGAGCCGATCGTCGGGGTCGGCGGGGACCCGCGCGCGCCGTTCATTGCGAGCGCAGTCGAGGAAAGCTGGGCGAAGCCGACGGAGGGGCCGGGCGAGGAGCGGAACACGGCGTAGACGTTTTTCTATGCGAGAGGTGGATGTTGAGTCAGTACGAGTGAGGACAGGAAGGCAAAAGAGGGGGACGCACCAGGAAGGTGTCGCCGACGATCCATGGTGGGGCAGTCGTGCCCGAGTTGTCGACCTCGAAGAAAGCGCCGACGCAGTTGTCCGCGTCGATCTGCTCGAGCATGAAGTCCGCGGGCGAGATCGGCCACGACGTCGAGCTGCTCCCGAACTTGAGCGAGATCTCGACCTGCGTGTCGCACGCTGCATATGTCCCACATCCAGCGGTCAGCTCGGGGCGCATAGTGTGCAGAGAGCGGCAGACGTACGATACGAATAGTAGCCCTGCATCGAGCTAATGGGGGACGACCCGGGGATCGCATTGTAGATCTCGGAAATGACGTCAGATGGACCGCCAACGAGCGTCGTGCCCGTGTCGATTGCCGCGTACGAGTCTGAGCCCGAGGGGAGCGAGACGGACGTCGAGCCCACCGTCAAGCCTGTCCGACGGAATGGAAGGGGAATTCACGTGAGCAAGCACGACAGGCGCTATAAATGACAGGAGACGCACCAGTCAGCTCCTGCGTCCAGTAGCCCACGCTCGGGACGTCCTGGTAGTCGATGTCGCCCGTGAACAGCGAATTGTTCACCGCACCTGTCGAATGCGACGCCGGCATGCGCGGCACGTTCCAGATACACCGACATCCACATCCGCAGCACCAGCCATCGCAACAGCAATTCCCAATCAACCCACATCAACCGATCACAAGTCACAAGTCACAGGCGTACAATCAGCAATCGCCTCTGCCAGCTGCGCGAGAGGCACACTCACCCAGGGTGAACGTCCCGCCCGGCTCCTCCTCATTCACGTTCGATGCATTGTCGTACCGCGTGAGCTGGACAGCCATCAGCGCCGAATCGAGCTGGTTTGAGTCTGCAAGCGTCTGCCAGAACGGCTTCGCGCCCGAGGACGCGATCTGCTGGAACGCCAATCCCATCAGCCCCGAGACCGGTGCCTGCAGGACGCCTGAGGAGACGGCGGTGGCAACGGCTGTACTTCCAAAGGGATGAGATCGGGGAGGAGCGAACAAGAAAGCGGACGAACCGAATATTTGTTCGTCGACGGCGAGCCCCGCCATTTGGATGGTGTCTTGCCCGAGCACGCCCTGAGCGGCACCGGAGTCATACTCAATCTCAAAGGACTGGTTAAGGTCGGTAAATGTAGACGAGGCTAGACGGGATATTTAGTTGATGGCAAGAATGTGGTGGATAAAAGGGACGCACTATTTGAGTCAAAGAGCGCGATGCCGTCGAGTGTGCCACTACCGCCTGCCACCCACAAATCGCTAGTGGGACAGGATTAAGCCCGCACACCATACTCGACCAATGAGAATACTCACGACGAGCCGGTATCGAGGATAACATCGAATGCAGCGGGTGGCGTGCCAACCGCTATTGACCCAAAGAAGCTACACAATGAAAATTCAGCTTCACTACGCCCCGCGCACATACTCCGCGATTTGCGCACCTCGAGTCCGCACCCTGGTTCGTGATGAGATTCGTGCCGCTGGCGCGTCGTGTATTGCGGGCGCTGCCCGTGCTGTACTTGGCTTCCAGAGCCTGCTTCTGCGCACGTAGCCACTCCATGTCTCTGCGCTGGCGTGGCCGGCGCACGAGGTTGATCGTCTGCGAGCCGGGAACCGAGGGCACGGCCATAGCGTCCGCGGACGCGGCGAGGATGCCCAGTAGCACAAGGGACGTCGCGAAGGGACTGTGCATGGTGGGGCGAGTGAACGTAGTGCGTGTGATGTTACGGTTTTCGAGACGGTGGGGTACTGCCGCCGGGGGCAGACGGTGTGTATTATATGTGTGCGAGGGTATCGGTGGGCCGGGGGAAAGAGGAAGAGCGGTGAGTTGAGCCGAAGGAGGCGCGCTGCGAGAATATGTAAGGGCTGCGCACAGCGCAGGTGGGGCAAAGGAGGAGCGCAGTCCGGGAGTGGAATATATGGCACCCTATGGCACCAGTGCCGGCCGGCCAAGGCGCAGTGGGAAATTTCACCGCCACGGCGCCTGCGCGCGCCAAACGCCAAGAAGGGTCAATAACAGAAAACACAAAACAAAAGACAAACGTCCTCGGCGACAAGCAGACCTATAGCAGGTGCAAGCAAGTCATCTTCGCGTCCCCTGTGCAACCTCGTTGGTGATACTCTCGACCCTCGATCTGCCACCGGCACGATCGTCGCGCCTCGGCAGCTCGGCGCGCGCCCTGCCGCTCGCCGCCAGGGGCCCCGGGTCGATGTGGGGCGCGCTAAATCTTTCACCGCGGGCTCCATCTTCATCCACAGATCAACGCACATCGTCAAGATCGACGTCTACGTAGCCGACGCCCATGAGGACCCCGAAGCTTCGTACGGCACCGTGCTGCGATGCGGCAGCCAAGCATGGGAACACTTGCGAGGCCGACCCTCCGGCCGAGGGTTCACTGGAAGACGTCGAGAAAACTCAATACGGACGGAATGGTTGGCCTTTTGCCAAGAATCTTCAGCATTCCTCGTTGGCTTGAAGGATTCCTGTGTGTCGGACTACTGCGCGGTGCAGCTAAAAGCGAACAAAGTTTGAGCTTCACCTTATATCTTCGGTCAAAGCACGGTATATGCGTGCCAAACACGTACTAGATTCTTCCAAAGGACATCGTGTTGTTGAACTGCACAGACATTCCTGATTTCCTCCACCGATGCGTGGGCTGTGCCCGAGTAGTCTCCACTCAAAACTAAGATACGCACTGCGCTTGTACCGTCAAGTCGCGCGAAAGCTTCTTTATATGCTCAAGTCTGCGACGAGCTGGACATCCCAGAAGCAGAAGGAACGAAATCGTTGAGAGAACTATGCGCATGCGCAAGCGCAATCTACAGTTTGCAGAAGAGGACGAAGGAGACGTGAACCGACTAACAGTCTGCGTGGCCGAGTATTCGGGGTCACGGATCAGGCGGGATATTGCCAGATCGGGTCGAAGTGTCGGGCTAACGTAATGTGTGCCTACTACACATCCCGCGAAGACGTTCTCCTTCAACCCCTGCGTCCAGGTAAAATCTCTTGTTAATCTTCGTTTCATGTAATATACAAGACTTCCAGGAAGTCCTCACGACATCCAAAGCAACGAACTCTGACCGATAGACACGGCGCATTGTACTTAGCGCGCTGCGCGTGTGCTTACGATCACCTCCTGTAACAGCGCGCATAACGATTGGCTTGCGCAGGAGGCGGCGGGATCTAGGCACTTGGGTCCGCGAGCCAAGGCGAGCCAGTATGATTGCAGCAAGAGCCGCACCCGCACCTCGTCAGATCAACGGCTAACCGACATCTATAACGACGCACATGACACCAGAAATTAAGCTGTTGGAGATGAGACGGGACGGGACGAGATGAGCGTACACACGCGCACTTCGCGACAACAGCTACAGTATCGAGTATCATCAGGTCAAACTCCGGACAACTCTTCCAAGGAACAAGTTTGAGCACCGTCCAGTCCCCTCTTATCTTATCCCATCCCATCCCTGAACCTCTACTCCATCACCCACTCGCGCACGGCCTGGCACCCGCCGATGTCCGGGTGCAGTAGCACCGCGGACAACCAGTGCTGCAGCAGGCGGCGCCGCTGGTCGAGAAAACTTGGCCGGTACTTGGCCAACGGGAACTTAGGCGGCAGCTGCGGCACGAAATGCTGCTGGCTCTCCTGTGTGGGGGGAAGCGCTATCAGATTGCCGTGTCGCTGGGATACGAGGATGGGCATGCGATGATATTCGGTCAGAAATGTCAGAGGACGAGGCGAGAGGCGGTAACCGTGGCCCGTGAGTCCTGGGCTTGAGTTCAGCTTCCCGCAGCGCAGTCGTACCGCAACGAAGCCGAGAAATATTGGGCGATGTCATCTATTATGATTTCATATGATCCCAGTACTTGGTGGCCCGCACAGAACCCAGGTCCGACCAGACAAAGTCGCCAAAAATCAGGAGAAAGATGGCTACAGCACAACAAGGGCGTCAGGGGTCCTCACTGTCTTCTCATGAGCTGAGCCTCACGCAATCCCGGCGGGAGACGCTACACAAGACTAGCCAGACAATCCTGAGCGCTCCCGTCGGGGCCCAGGGAGCACACAAGCCCACGGATACGGCGCTTGGCCCAGTCGCCGCAGTCGCCTGACACGTCCGCGGCGCTGCGATGGTCGGAGGCGTGCTGCGCCCACGGCGCGCACCGGCCCTTTGCGCAGCCAGACGGGACTGAGAATCGGGATTCGGGGTGGAGGATGTGCAGGGAACGTGATACGCACGGGAAGGGACGCCCGGAGTCTGTCATAGAGGTGTACGAACGAGCTGTACCGCTTGTGCGCATGAATTGGCGTGCCCTACAGGTGTTTGTCCGTGTGGGTAGTCTGTCAGTTAAGCTGCCTGGAGCAGGTCCGTTGGCACCGCACGTACCTCCTTCGTCCGGATGACACAATCGTACACTGGAGAGCGCAAACACAGATGGTGTCAGAGTCAGCTGCGAGGGAGACATGGGAGAGAGGAGCGGCGCACGCACCGATGTATGCCCCACCGAGCTTGTCGCCGACGCTTGTCCACCCCGCGATCTCGACGCTCCGCGCAAACGCGTGGCTCTCACCCGAGTTGTCGCCCAGCCAGATGTCGCGGGAGTACACCGACGGCTCGTGCTTCGGCGAGAGCGGCGGCGAGTCGGGCGGGGTGTACTGCGTGTCTGTTGGGGTCTGTCGGCAAGTCAGTCAGGTTGTGAATGTACAGGCAGGAGAGGGAGGCGGATGACGGCGCACCTCGCAGAGCTCCTCGTACAGCCGTGCCTCCTCTTCGACGTCGATCGAATCTGGGAGGACAACGAGCAGACCCTTGGCGTTTTCAAACGGGCGCAGCGAGGATGTGCTTGTGCTTGTGCTTGCGGTCGAGGCTTGTGCCGAGTGGGCCGACTCTGCACGCGGCGAGTGCGGGGCGTGCTCCGGAGAACCCGACATGATTACGATAGCGCGCAAGGTGCAAGTTGAGCAGTTCAGCACAGGTCGAGCAGGGGATGTAGGCGAAGTGGGACGGGAGGATTACGAGTCGGGCGGATTATTGTTCGGGAGTAGATTAGTGTGTTCTTATTCTGAGCGTGGGCTCCATTAGGGCGATAACAAGAGACAATAATCAGTCAGAGTCGGCTTCCCAGCGCAGAACTCGTCGTGCCAGAGTTGACGTTGGTGGTGGAGGCGTGCCTGGCCCTGCAACTGTGCCGCGTGCCGCGAGAGTACCGTACAAAATGGGTATGTAACTTACATCCGCATCACTTACGCGGAAGTTATAGGTGGCCTACAATTTCCTACACCGGCCCGTGAACTTTGTAAGGTAGTGAGGGAAACGTAGGTTATCATATTCTGGTGCTAATAGATCCGTATCTCTCCAAGAACTCGTTCGCTGATCAACCAATCCCTCGCCCTTTTCCCTGCATTTGTGAACTTTGAGACGACGTGCGCACTGATAACAGCGACTCCCGAACCACAGTCCGGAAATTTGACTGAATCGGCGCTGGGGAACAACTGGGGAAAGCTTCAAACCCACTCTAGAATTCGTACATTTAACCCCAAATATGTCTCTCGAGTGATCCCATGCTCGAGGCAGTCTTGCTACCCTCCGCCATGAAGATGGACAGCCTTAATGATACCGGGCACGTTTTCTGGGAGGCTTTCGATGCAGACAATCTTTGACCAGTTTCTTAATTTTCTTTGCAATTTCTTATGCTGTTTTTGCATGTCCACGTGATTTTATGGCCGCCACGTGACATATGGTAACTTGTGTTACATACATCGTGTAAAACCTAAGTCGGAAATTACCTACAATTTCCTTGCGGATCTCCGAGAGGCAACCTTGTCGAGGTTGTCTCGTTCAAGACTCGCGAAATTCTCACCGTACCCCAACGTTGACGACCATCCGGCCCTCACTCGACTCTTCTTGTTATCCACGACTGATTTGCGTACAGTGTATTCGAGTCGGCGAGAAGACCTTGCTCACGAAATGGTTGATTGACTTTCCGAGATCTCGGAAGGCGGTTATCACTCTCATCTCTGGTGTCCAACTGAACTTCTACATAACGCTGGGATTGCTGAATGGCTTTCGTGTGCTTATCTGGACAACCTAAGATACGCATCAGGTGACGCTCTGGCTCGTAATAAACTCTCCGGCGAATTTGTTCGGCAGAAGCTCCTGTCCTCGAGGCTTTCTCGTGGGCCGTGGGCTCTACGGAGCCCTGCAAACTCTCTGTCAAAGTTGCGCGTCAATCCTCTTTGAGCTGCCAAGGCTCAAGAGCCTACCGAATTTCTGCACCGCAGACGCACGCTACCGTCGCGCGAAACAGGCGGACTTCACGATTGTGCCAATTCGACCAGACAGAGGCAGGAGGCGCTGCGGGGAGATTGGGTAAAGCGTCCTTGACGTGGCCACCTCGCGGGTTAGCAAACATAAGGCTCTTTCTCTCCTACGTCGAAGAGATTCTCCTTCCTGCGCTCTACTGTTGGCGTCGCTCTCTGCACTTGTGACAGAGCGCAGGACTCGTTGTGGCCTCGTGCACTACCCAGCGCGTTCGACGCTCCCAAGCCCCGCACGTCCTGCCCTCGTCTTGAGCCAGAAGTCCGCACCGCTCAGACGTACTTGAGCACCAACGGTCACCACTATGTCAGAGTACGCCACCTCCCGACACCCCAGTCTTCACGTCGACACCTCCAACAGCGTGCGCCCGGGCGAACCGTACGCTACGAGCACGCCCGCACTGCGCATTACCTCGCGGCAGCCCGAGCCGAGCTGGATCTCGGCGCCCGCCCCCGTATGGACGCAGAGCCCAACGCCCTCCCGTGCGCCCTCGCGCCCGCTCCCTACGCCCGCCCCCGTGTACACGCAGCACCCAGCGTCCGACCGTGGCATGTCCGAATATTCGCGCGCCATGTCGCACTCTTCCCGGGGCATGTCGGACTTCCGCCAGCAGACACTCGCGTCTGGCTCAGGCATGGAGCCCGCACCCGAGTACGAGAACGCGTACCGCCACCAGTACGGCGATGAGGCCAGCGGATATGGGTACGACCAGGAGGAGGGCGGGGGATATGATGAGGGGTTCGGCGAGCGCGATGAATATGCGGATGACGATGTCGAGGTCGAGTCGGACAACGAGCACATGACGGTGGAGCCGCTCGGTGAGGCGGGAATGTACGATGTACCGCCTGGTAAGGCGAAGGGCAAGGCACGGGCGTTTGTGGGTGGGTTCGTCGCAGGGTTCAAGCGCTTCCCGCGAGTCATTCCCCGGAATAAGCTCAAACGGCGCGTGCTGGAGAAGAAGGGCGGTGGGGCGGACGCAGGCTCAGAGTTTGCGACTGACGGTGAGGCGTTGCCGCGGTATGACTCTCCCGGACAGCCCGTACTGGACCCGTCGAACGTTCAATACGTCGAGGCGATGGATATGCCTCACGAGCAGCGTGCGTCCGAGGTGCTCTCGTATGTCTCGCCGCAGTCCCACCCTGTCTCCGTCGGGCGACGTCCCTCCACTCAGCTGTCGTACGCCGACCACCGTTCATCCCACACCGTGTCAGATAATGCGCCGCTGGACAACCCGTACGACCATGAACCACCCGCGTCGCTGGGCACAATGGCGGCACTAGCGAGTCCCGTGCAGATGAACCCACTCCCGACGCAAGACTACCAGAAGATGGACCCACCGCGGCGCTTCCATCCACAAGATGACTCGTTCAGTGCTCACATTAACCGCGTCAGCCGTTTCCTGCACACGATCAGAGAACTACCCTGGACGTCCTCGCGTGTTGTTGACGACTATGAACCTGGCAAGTCGCGCCGCGCGCGCTTGGCTGCACACAAACCCCAAGGCTCTTGGTACAGCGCACACAGGGAGCACGTCCCGGTCGATCTCCTCGGAACGCCCGGCCCGATGATGGGCATCACCCCATACGCACCCTCTCAGATCTCACACAGCACAGGCATCGGACACGTACCCGTCCGGAGCACCTCGACCGGCCACACATCGCCCGTATACTCCCCGGTCGCCGGCAGCTCCGGCAGTCGCATTGCCCTGCCCCGTCACACTCCGCTCCACGGGCCCTCTCCGCTCCACCCGCCTCCCTTACGCTCGCCTTCCCCACGCACTCGCTCGCCTGACGGCGCGCGCGCGACGCGCACCGGCGGGCACGTGCCCAACAGCCCCGACTCTCAGCCTATCTCATCCCCGGGCGCGTCCTCGCAAGGGCAGAACCAGAAGTCGTTCTCGTACAACTACTACTTTGCGCCGCCGCAGCCGCTGTATGTGTACCCCTCCCAGAATGGCTCCCCACAGGGTTCGCCCACGCCTACGCAGGCAAACCCACCCATGTATGTCATGCCCGGCCCCCCACAGATCGTCATCCCCGCGCAGCCCGCCTCGCCTGGCGGGGCGGTGCCGCCGTCGCCCATCGTCACCCCGCCGTCGCCCGGTGCGCCCGGTGCGCAGGGCGTGCCACACGTCCCGACTGTCACACAGTTCCCGCGCTCGTCGGGGTCGTCTCAAGGACACGGGAGTGTTAGATTAACCGGCCCATAATCTGTGATTCATCACTGTGCTGGCTCTCAGTGGCTCATGGAAGTTTATGACATATCGCAGAGACTTTGTTACCGCATCGTTATACGTTATTTGCACGCACCATTAACTGCCCGATCATTCACGCTCGTTGTATAACATTGCATTTGCTTTCTGCCTGGTATCGTGGCTACCGTCCGGGGCTTTCGACCATTATCGCTCGGTTCCAGATTTCGATCGTTTATCTCGATCGCGTCCAGTCTGTAAGGGGATGTCCAGGCTACTTCAGCGTCGTTGGGCTGCCTATGTCTGCCTCCCGTCTGGATCGCAACCTCCGAGTAAATGGTTCGCAATGAGTTCCAGAGCTTTTGTCGGCTTTCGCCTCGCTTCGTCTCGTTTCCTTTCTACAGTCTTGGGTAATTGGTAATGATGGAATCTGCAGCAGCTTGGCGAGCACCACGGTCTGAGAACCTTACGCGCTCCGACTTCTGGTTCACGGACGGGAATATTGTGCTCATCGTAGGCCACGCCGGGTTCAAGGTGCATCGTGGGCAGCTCGAACGACACTCGGATGTCTTCAGGGACCTCTTCTCGCTACCGCAGCCAATGGATCAAGAAATGGTCGAGGGCTGTCAGTGCGTCGAGCTGTATGACTCGCCATCGGATATGCTCTACCTATTGCGGGCACTTTATGATGGGCTGTGAGTTTCAAATTATTATTTGTTGCCTGAGTCTTTGACCACAACACGTCTAGGTACTTCAAGAAATCTTCTGCTCACGACTTTCCTGCTATTGCTGCTGTCTTACGTCTATCTACGAAATACTTGATCGAGCATCTCAGACAACGGTGCCTTCTCCGGCTCGAAACCGACTGGCCGACCTCTCTTTTGGGCTGGGATTACAGGGAGAGACAAGCCACCGACTCCACCGGTCGCTACAATCCCCGTGACTCATTCCCTCACCCCATCCTTGTCATCCAGCTTGCACAAGAAATGCGTCTGGAAACTCTGCTCCCGTCTGCCTTCTATGATCTGTCGCGCTACGGGCCCCGCAAAATTGTCTACGGCACCGTCGCACCGTCGCCACCTCTGCCGACGCCCCCAACATCCGCCTCGTCTAGCGGCGTTGCAGATGCGGCCATCATCATCCGTATGTCGCAAGAAGACCTCGTCACAACGCTTCTCGGGCGCGAACTCGGGCAGCGCTACATCGCGGCGTTCCTCGATAAGGAGCTCTCCGAGCGGCCGATCTCCGAGGGCTGCTGCCACAAGGTGGCGGACGGCGGGCGCGTGTGTCGCGAGTCGTTTTACTTCATCATGCTCAATGTGCTGCGCTCCGTTGGTGGCATTGCGTGTGGGCGCGACGCGGACCCGCTCTTTACGCTCACACAGGCCGTTGACATGCTATCGCGTACGGACTTCTCGGACGGCGTGCGGCAATGTGGGCTCAAGATCTGTGCGGCGTGCAAGGTCGATTTTGCGGACGCAGTCGCAAAGGCGAGAGAGGAGGTCTGGGAACTTATTCCTATGTGGTTTGGCCTGAAGGATGCACCGAATGGCATCTAATTCGATACTACGATATTTCGACAGCAATGGATTCTTGTCGCATTGTTATTTTGTATGTATGCTATCTTTGCTTTCATGTATATTTGGATCCATTCGTTCTACACGACGTTATTCTTAATCGCGGTCCCTGCCTGCACGTTGTGGTCCGCTACAAGGCGAATGTTTCGGGCCATAATGTGATCTGCTCGTAGCAGAGGCGCGAGAGGGAAGTTGGATATACGAAACCGCTTCGCCATACATGTGAGCAAACGTGAGTTGGACCTAGACGTGGTGTATTATATACAGTCAAATATGTGCGGCGATCGCAAATATCGAGTAGTGAGGTATGGGGATATACGGGGGCAACAGAGGATTGACTCTTGAGGGGTATTATGGGCACAAAGATACGAGACGCGGCTATTTAGCTACGTCGTAGAACTTCAAAGGGAGGATACGAGGATTGAGCGGAGTGTAGTGACGAAACAAATGGTATGTGTGAGTAGCAGACGGGAATTCAGAAAGGAATGCTAAACAGCGTACGAGAGAATACCCGTATGGCGAGGCAACTATTACGGTGTGGGCACTCGACAATGGGATCGCATTATCGTGTGGTTCACTCTTGAGAGTATATCCATTGGGAGGCTGAGCAACAATTTGTGAGTCATGACTCGACACAGAAATTTCCAGACGTCTCCTCGCAAGTTCCGGGAGAAAAGTCATCATCTGACAACTTGCTGTCGGTCAGGTGGTCGCCGGATGTTGGTTGCGATTTATGCGGCGGTTGTAGTATGCTGGCGGAGGAAGGTTGATCGGATGTATCAAGTGTAGTATAGTCGCCGTCAAGGAGCCCGGAAGTACGTATTGTCTTCATGTTATTGTATTGTTGCACAGCCGAGGGACCTCTGCTAAAGCTGACGGATGGCCACCGCGCCTCCGCCACAAAGATCGACCACCTCAACCAGTCCCATAGTCTTGCTCCGTATGACCAGTAGAAAGCACCGAAAGTCGCTCCCCCCAGGTGAGCGAACCAGTCAATTATCCTATATAATGCAATGACATGAGCGATATTCTTTCCGCCCAAACCCAGTAGGCTGAGTCGCTGACCTCCAACCACGTACGGCACCCAGTATATCCAAAGCCACCAAGGTACCAATGCCCCATTTCGCGGGTACTACGAGAAATGAAAGAAAGAAGAATCGTATTGGCATATCCGGCACGGACAGTGTAGTATATATGACCGCAGAGTATACAGCTGCTGATATTCCCAGCGAGCTTGGCAGCATGGTACATGCTTTTTCCATGGCAGAAAGTTTGAGTACCCTTGCCTCGGGGAACAGTAATTCTGGACTATAAGACTTCAGAACGCGGGCAAGCGCGTTGGAAAAGTGTATTCGGCTTCCGGCTATGTGAGAAGCGAGACTTCCGCAGAGACCTCCTGCATGAGACTCGTCAATTTTTTCCGCCGAACGCTCAATGGGTCAATATAGAACCTGCCTGTAATCAGGAATGCAAGTAACTCCCTCACAGCTCTGTTTTGTGGGAGGCTTAGTTCATCCATTGCCAAAGTACGCTCTTGTGCCTTGACGAGCATCAGGTGTTCGGTCACGCAGCCTAATAATGGACTCAGAAAAAGCGAATCATGACATATGGCAGTGATCCGTACCGAAGCCAAACAGCGCGACTGCGTTGAGCCAATAGTGCACAAGAACTCGGTGACTCAACCAAAATAATGTGAAGAAGGATTAAGAGTAGAGTGAAATTCGATGCTAACCTAAATATGTTTGTAAGCATGGTGTATGACCTCCCGGAAGGCGGCCAGTGCATGAAGTGCATACAAAGAAACGGCTTGAATCGAGGGAACTTCCAGAAAGTATAGATAGCCCCATTGATGAGGCAGATGGTCACCAGAAGTCGTGGTCCAGCAGTCCTGGCATCAATTAAGCCAAGTATGCTGTCGTGAATGTACTGAATAGCGTCTGATAGCGGTGATGGGCACTTCTCCTGTAGTGTCCGTATCGGACGCATGGCAGCATAAACCCTCTGAAACCACATCTTATCATCGATATACTCCTTTATGTTCATGACGAATGGACTCACCAAAGTCCCCATCAAACCCTGGAACGCAGCGGATTCCTGAATGACCTGCTTCAACAATTCTTTGGAATGCACCGCTTCTGGGCTGTTCTTGCCTTTATCTCGCTCTACCAGCACCGCGTCCGCCCAAAGAGCACATAGAGATACATCATGTGTTTTCCAAGCAGCGAGGGAGAAGGCAGCGATAGAGAATGTGATACAGAACTGGGGTAACGGTCATAGTGATTGGCTGGGACAATGTATCCCATGTACTGCACTGACTAGAATCTGTCTCCGTATGGGTAATGGGCCGGCAGGATTGTCTGATGGAGACTGACGGTCGTGGTTGCAATCTGTACGGCCAGCTAATGGTGGCAGTTTGTAGGCTTCGTCCTTCATTGCTTTATAGACTTGCCGGAGTCGAACATGGTCAAAGCAGGACGAGATTCGTGTACCAGAAAGCAGCCGATTATGAAGACAGAAGCTCAGAACAGGTCTTGTGAGCCACATGCGTCGGTAAATCAGCTGGAACATCGTGAAGTGCCCCTTGTGACGTAGCAAAAGACGATGTCTCAGTAAAATGATCCTATCATACCCGGACATGCGCAATACCAGACTCGCCTCATGCCCACGAGACTCTGATATACGCTGATTTGACTATGTGCGGTTGATGTACAGGCTCAAAAACGTAGAGCGCTGCGCGGCCTCTGGCACGACAGCAATTAGACTTTCAAAAAGGCAACATCTGCAACCTTAGCGTCTAACCAAGCCGACTCGTTCACCTTGGTTCACGCTTAACTGTTGACGCGCCACAGAGAGTCAGAAGCGTAACTCATACACGAATATTCACACCAAGACGATACAAGAGGTCGTACATGCGGAAGACTGATGAGACAACCACGATGCTATTATCGACACATCGCTGACCAGGATGCGGTCCTGGTGCGGACGTGTCTGCAGCCATCATTCAGCTCGCCGCTTCTCTGCTCCTCCTCGCTGCCTCCACTGTCGCCTTCCCTTGGTATCCGAGTTGGGGGTTGCAGCGCAGGACCAGGTACGTCTGCGACCTTACACATTGCACAGCTTTCAGAGAGCTCCGCTGTCAGAGCTGGTGGCAGCGACGCCTGCAATCCATGCATGAAGGGCAGCGCCAGGTGCCTTCATATACGAGGCGACAGTAAGAACCTTGTAGACAAGTTCGACGATGTATTCGTTTGCAAAGCAGCTAGCTCAACGAATGAGGGTAAAATCACACTGAGATATGATGTCACCAGGTGTGGTAAAGTGTTCCAAAATTCTGTATCAAGACATTGCTCGAGGGCCGGCTGGAAGCGAGTCTTTGAGCTCATTATTACGCTGGCAATGATACAGTCAAAACGAATGAATCCTGTAATATAGGTATTCAAGGGCCCTTGGCGATATTCGGGACTTCTGTGCGCTACTACGTAGTGCACGATTCTTTGTCTCGGAAAGTTGCAGACATTTCGATTTGAACAAGGTTATTGGGTACGGTTGTCCAATGAGCAATCGAGGAAATTTCCAACAAGAGGCATGTCTAGTAAATGACGGCGATTACAAAGGCAATGCCAACTACTTGCCACTCGGAACAATTACTCGACGATGACTGGTTTCTCTGAAACTTCAGACCTCATATTCTCCGACCAGGAAGCATATGCCTCAGCGTCTGCAAGCAGACTAACTGCCTTCTTTTTCAGTGCGTCGACTGCGGTTTTACCGACCGGGAAGCGTAGCGGGGGCTCTGGCAGCCTCGCGAGCCTATAGAACAGGTCTACAGCCTTCCAGGGATCGTCCACAGGCACCACATCGCTATCTTCTAGGCCAGCCCACAACGAGCGCATAGCGCTGGCTGGCGCGTCCTTGTACGCCGGGTTTTGGGGAATGATCACGAAGTTCGCTGTAGCGCCCGTGCGGAAGGGGCCTGGCTCGATGAAGGTGACCTACACAGCACGGATCAGATGGGTGCTGTGGTGGGGGAAAATGTAAACATGGCCCACTTTGATATTCCAGTTCGGGTCAATCTCGCGAGCAAGTGCCTCACTGATACCTTCGAGCGCTGTCCACCAACATGCTCAATCACACAAACAATATCGTAGGGTGCGCATGAACACTCACCGTGCTTCGACGCACTGTAGAACCCAGCCACAGGCGAGCCTTCGAAGCCGGCGATGGAGCTCATCTGCAGGATGCGGCCCCCGACGCCCGGCTTGTTCACCTCGCGGAAGAATTTCACCGCCGCCTGCGTCACATGCACCGCGCCCCAGAAGTTCACTTCAAAAATGTCGTGGGCCATGTCGTCGTGACCCATAGCCGACTCGACCTCACTCAGAAGCACGCACGCGGCATTATTGAACAGGACGTCGAGCCGCCCAAACACGTCGCGGGTCTTGGCGAACGCTGCGTGGACCTCTCCGGGGCTCTTCACGTCGAGCTTGAGCACGAGCAGCCGCTCGGGAGGGTACTGCTTGGTGAGCTCCGCGAGCACCTCGGGCTTGCGCAGTGTCGCGACGGCGATGTCGCCGTTCTTGAGCACGAGCTCTGTCATCATGCGCCCGAAGCCAGTCGATGCACCCGTAACTGTTAATGAGGTGAGCGAGCAAGCTGATCCGAGGGTCAATTGAGACGCTTACTGAACCAGACCTTGGGGGTTGAGTTAGAGGATAACATTTGGGCTGAGAAAGAAAAGATAGGCTGGAGCGTATCTTGTAGGAGGTGTTCTAAACTGTGCGCAGATAGTCACCGCAACACACTGGCTTATATACGTTGGAAGGGCGGGCCAAGCTTCCCAGCCAAGAACCTACTCCGTGTCAGGGTTAGCCACTGCGCATTGCTGCTGCTGCTGTCATGCTGTTAACTGCCTGTGAACAGTGAGAAGCGCACAAAGCCATGATTCGCCAGATGGGGTGGGGCTTTGATGATATCACGAAGATGTCATTCAGCACCCGCAGAGACACGTAGGTCAAACGGCACAAGAAACCGAACCTCAAATCGAATTTCCGCGGTTGTCCCGCGATGCTGGAGTATCCAGCCACCACGACCATACATGCAACGCTAGGATTCGTGCTCGCTCCCAAATTTGTTGTCCATACGCGTAGTAAAAAGCCCCAAACGCCGCGCCGCCCAAATGTGCGAAATGATCCATATACCTGTCCATGGTGTTTGAGCAACTCCTCGGATGAGTGATAGGTGAATAAACGAACCGCCAACCGCGTATTGCGCCGAGGAAGTCTACCGTCACCAGACCCGCGGCACCCCAGGCAATGGGAATGGGGAATCCAGTCAAGAAGATAAGCGATATGTGCGTATCTGGGTATGCGAGCGCAGTGTAGATAAATGCAGAGTATACAGCCCCGGAGATACCTAGGGATGGGAGAATCTTGGGCGAAGCTTTGGAAGCAGTATTTGCTCCAGTCGCCGTAGCACGTGCTGCAGAGTCTCGCAAGTTCTGCGTGAGAGAGGATCTGAAGCGAGCAAGCATTTGGGGGTATATGATGCGTGCGGTTACGAGGTGCGAGGTGAGGGAGCTAAGTAAGCCTCCTAAGCATACGACGCAGTGAGTGAGAATACCCTTCTGAATGACAGCCAGGACAGTTTTACCAGCGACAATAAAAGCTAGGAGTTGCCATTGAACAGTCCCTTCTGGTAGAGTATCCGACTCGACGGCGCGCTGTCGAAAATGCACTGCGGTAGCGGCACCTGAGCAGGCGTGAGGTCAGGGCCTCAAGATATAGTGAAGCACTCGATGGTAGCGCACGCACCGAAGCTAGCTAGTGCCATGGCGTTGAATAGATAATGGAGTAACGATTCGTGGCTACCTGGACGGTCAGTTCTCAGCTAAAGATATCGCGCCGCTATCCATACCTGAACGTGCTAGTCAACATCGTGAACGCCTTCCCCGACAGAGGGTGGTGCGTGAAGTTGCTCATCATGAATGGCTTGAGAAATTTAAATCTCCAGAGGAGAAATACAGCTCCGTTCAACGCGCCGATTGCCCAGCATATTCGTTTGCCCTCATCTGACCCAATGATGGGACTCACAACCTGGAGGGCTGCCCATTGAGCAAAACCTGCGATGCTCTGAGGCCAAGTATAGCCAATTTCGTTGACCATTCTGATGATGGGTGCTCGAACACGCTTCATAGTATCTGTGAGGTCAACGTTGTGCCTATGAGGATGCGCAGTCGGCTCACATCGGCGTAAACCTCCTTGTTCAAGGTAAGGAGCTCTCGATTGCTGGGCTCGGTTCTCCAGAGGCTGATGTCTCTGAAGGTCTGTACAAGTTCTAAGGTATCGTAGTTTGTCATTCCCGCTGCAAGAACGAAAGCAGTAAACGATCCAAGGAGGGCAAACTGAAGTACGTCAATCGACAGATACGCTCGGGCCGCCTCGACTCACCAGAACTTGTTTCCGGACGCCTGGGACGGGTACTCGCTCAGCGAAGGATCTCACATAGTTCACCCTATCGAGCTGCTCCTCGTATGAAGGTCCAGACGTTCTCGGCGTGTCGCGTTGTGACAGCTCTCGAGGAGACCAGGCCTTAGACCTCGACGAGAATTGTCGAAGACCGACGGTAACTTGACGCGAGTGCAATGTTCGTTCATGATATTTTTGCAGCTGTAGCTTCGTGGCAGATGAGAGACAGAAGCGCGATATCGACCAGTTGTACGGTGCTGGCACGCGTGTTACTAGCAGATTGGGCCGCCATGACCGCGGGGGTGCCGGTGGATAGCGAAGCATTGGAACTATTGGAACAGACCGCCGGCAGAGACGTCGGCTACCGAATGGATTAAAGGTATGGATCGTTCGGATGCTTAATATGGTAGGCCTAGCCCCGGCATGTGTCTGACTAAGCAAAAGACCCCGGACAGTAAGTGGTTGCAGTGAACTCAGGTGCTCCGTTCTCAAGGGCTCGATATTCGATGCTTGTTTGTAGTGATCATTTATCTCCTCCAATCTTTCTTTCTGCTTAACTATTGACATCAATCGTAATCTGCACAGTGAAGTCACTGCACAGATGTCCGTCCTATTGCTCTATATACCCACATATGCAATCTCTAGTCCGTATAGATTTCGCCTTGTCTGCTATGTCCAACACGAGTTAGACGTATAATTCAGCCCTAAAGCTGCTCAACAGTATGCAGACGTCCCAGAGTGGCAAAGGAAACATAAATGTACGATTAACGTTACCTCTCTCATGGATAACTCTGGACGAAGTCATTCAAATTTTAGTGTGATAGAGATACTGTGCTGTTTCTGTGTTTCGGCCAGTACCTGTCGTGTTTAGCACAGGCAAAAGCTACCACAAAGCTTCGACCGCTGATAGTTCACCACACCAAGCGCCAGCTCCCTGCTTACAGACCCCTGGATCATGACATGCCGGTAAGCAGACTTCATGAAGGCAGACAAATCAGCGTTCATCAAATTGAATTTTCAATGAATTTACCGAGCGCTTTGAGGTATTTGAGCAATTCGAAATGGTGCTCCAATGCCACGCATACTGAAGAGTTCAGAACTTTAGCTGCGCTCTGTTAAATTCCGTTTGCTGTCGACAGGCGGGAGGGGCGCAGCGAGACAAGGCGGCAAAGTCGCACAGGGCATGATCCCACAGTAGACAGGCATGATGCCTTCATGAAGCACGGATGGTCACGGAACGCGGAGCAAGACTCGAATGTCCCTGGAGGTCCTGTGACAGCGGCGGGGATCCTCTCACGAGACCTCTGTCCACCCATGTCAAAGAAGACAATGAGGACAATGTGAAGCAACTAGAACCTTCGCAGACGGTCAAAAAGGCAGGGGTCACTATCGAGGTGGCGGAGTAGAGGTACATGCGGTACAAGCCGACTGGTCACCGAGTTCAAAAGTAAGACAAAACAATAGAAATCTAATGCGAATGGCGCTGTGTACGGTTTATACTATGTAGCATGTCTGAGGTCTAAGTCCAGCACCAGTGAGCACTCTACGCAACGTACTCAGCTACGACCAACGAGCCGCAAAGAATGCATCGTGGGAGTTCCCGAGGTCCTGCTCTCTCGGCACCTCGGCGGGACGGTGGCACGATCCATACCCTTAATCCATTCCATAGTCGGCAACTGTGCTACGCGCGATCGGCGGTTCGACGGCATGGCTCGGCATAGTCTCGGAGCCCGAATCTACAGATTGCGATCTGTGTAAGGACTCGCAGCCGGCGGTGTGCCGCTTGTTTACAGCTGATAAAGAAACGAGAGAACGCTTCACACCTCTCTTCATTTCTCTCAACAAAAAAATGGCGGACAATACCTGCCACCCGCTCCGCTGTCGCGATCACACTCGCGAGCTACCCCACTAACCAGATTCTCTCTTATTCGAATCCAGAATCCTCTTCGCGAGAGGCAAAGCGTTCTATCGTTTCTTTACCCGCTGTGGACAATACTGCAGGTGGGAGTAGAAGAGATTGATATCTATGTGCGTGAATTTATCCAAGTATACAGGTCTACAGTTGGTTTTACATAAGGAATAGTCAAATCCCTCATATTGGCCCATATTCTCAATCCGCAATGCCCATAGTGGTAGAACACTCCGAAACCCATCCCACCTAAGTTACGCCAATGATTGAATGCGCTGCACACCATGTCAGTCATAGTCGATCAGCAAGTATGATATAACTAACGTCCACCCGCGAAGTGCGCTGAGCGAGTTGATTGCCGCCAGGCCCAACAAAAAGTGAGTCAACGGAATCGACACAGTGTCGAGTGGCCAAAAGGACACATTCAGGGTTTGGAGTGTTAATGCACCATATGTTATGGTAGCATGAATGGCACCAGACAGTCCAGAGGACACAATAGCTTTTGGATAGCCAGCTTCGGAAGCACGACTTGGCGCCTTCTTGAAAACTAGCCCGAGGCGATTCAGAAATGTGGCACGTGTCAGCTTGGCAACGATCCGTGGGTATAACACGCGTGAGACGATCATATGCGATACAAGTGTACTCCACAGTCCACCTCACGAACATCATTAGTAAGCGTGGTTAAATGTAAGAGATCGATACAGCGACGCACTTGTGATGATGAACGCGTAGAAATGAAAGCGCGGAGTGCTTTCCCAGTTATTTACCGCCTTCACCCACGCATGCCAGTACACTGTACACGTATGACCTAGATTATAGGTCAGATCGGAGCAAACATATGGGCTCTTTTGTCTCACTAAAGTAATACAAAGATATCAACGATATGGCCATATGTAGTGGGTTCTTATGACTAGTGCAGCGTGCGCACAGTTCAGCATGGTATTGTAGCACTGAACGCAACTTATACGTACCTGAAAAGGCTTGTAAGCATCGTATATGCCTTACCGGACAAGGGATCATGAGTAAAATGGCTAGTCATAAACGACTGTAGCCTTGGGATGCGCCATAGTAGAAAGACAGCGATGTTGAGCGCGCCGATAGAGCAACATATCCTAAAATATTCGTCAGACTGGTCAATAGTATTTGCCAGTGCCAGAAGCGGTGGAAACAGGAAAGGCTGGAGAAGCGTAGGAGATTCATTCAGAAGTTCCACCAAGACTTTGGCTCTCCCAATCCATTTCTGCAATTTTGTGGATCAGATCGGCTTTCATATGGTGTGTTAGGTGGCTTCAGCACCTGGATGAAAATCTTTTGCCGCAGGTCTTCTAGATCGTCGATGATATTGATATGAGGTCCTTCCACCTGGTCGCGTATCGGCAAATAGTCTAACACCGTCGTGAGATTGGACTGCATGGCAGCCCACGTATAGACTGCAACAGATCCTGCACAGGCAACCTGCAGGTGAGTTGAGCCTACTGATGCCGGAGGAATATTCTCGATAAATATACAGACGCAAAATTGCTTCAATATCCGTGGGCGCCCCACGCGCTCGCTGAAAGACTTGGTTTCTGTCGAACGGGCAAGTAGTTCTGCGAACGCGATCGGCCTCTGATTCGGTCCATGCAGTCCAGCTCTGACACGCGCGATCTGCTTCCAGAAGGTAGAGAAATCGAATTTATGATATGGGATGCGAAATTTATGGCAGCCCGAAGGCGATCGTAGTAGAAGAGATCGTGACCGAAACATGTATAGGATATGGAGGAAGACAACGTTTGGCCGTGCTGGGGAACGTGTTGCCAGTGGGAAACATCCTGAGTGCTCATGAAAGCCTGCCGGACCGCCACATCCCATCGGACCGCGTTACCGGTAGGTCTTCAACACAACCATACGTCATCTGTTCGAGAAACGACGTACCCAATATTATAGACCGATTGCTTTGTCTAGAAGATGATGATTGATTCGAAACATTCGATAAACAAAATATCGACAGCAATAGCTGACGGAAAATCACGGAAGCGAGTATAACTTTAGACGCCCTTTCTACCGCTGCCGTTCCCTCGGCCAGCGAACGGCCACTCTATCTGATGAGCGACGTGGATCGAGACTCCCAAGTCCTCAGCAAAGGACCATACGAGGCCAGGATTCTTCTGGAACAGTCTTCCAACGAAGATGACATCCGCTTGACCCTGCACAAGTACTACGATCAATCTCAGCGGGATTGGATGCCTCGCGGGTACGCACCTTCTTCAGGATGTCCTCCGCCATCCGCCCGTCGGTGATGTTGCCGACAGCACCGACGAGCATCTTGTCCCCCACTGCCGCTTTCACAGCAGCAGAGAAAGGTACCTGATAGGCGGGTCCAGCCCCGATCTTCTGTGCGGGGTGGTTGCCGCTGCTGGAGATGTCGATTAGGTCGACGCCATGCTCCGCGAGGATCGGCGCAAAGCGGACCGTGTCCTCAAGACGCCACGACGGCTCATTGGGGAGCGACTCCTCCAGCCAGTCCGTCGCAGATATACTGCAGGTAACATTAGTAAACAACCCTGCATCAGACGACTAGATACTCACCGGAAGAAAAGAGGCATGTCCGGGGGAATGACGGCTCGTACCGCATCGACGACCTCCAGAGGGAATCGAATGCGGTTTTCAAAGCTTCCGCCGTACTTGTCCGTACGCTTGTTGGCAACAGGACTCAGAAACGAACTCAGCAAGAATCCGTGCGCGCCGTGGATCTCGATAACGTCGAACCCTACACGGATAGCACGTTTCGCCGCATCCGCAAATGCACGGACGATGCGCTCGAGCCCCACGTTGTCAAGCTCTCGCGGAACGAGGTAGTCATCCTTGTACGGGACAGCGCTGGGTCCTACAATGTCTGTCCACCCGCCAACCACCTCCGTCGCGACCTTGCCCAGGTTGAGCCACGGGGCAACCGTGGAGGTCTTCCGGCCGCCATGCCCTAGCTGTATGCCGATCTTTTGGTTCTGCGAGTGCGCGAACTCGGTGATGGTCCGCCATGCGTCGGCCTGGTCATCCCTCCAGATGCCGGCATCTTCAGGCGTGAGGCGGCCCTCTGGGAGGACAGCGGTTGCTTCGACAATGCTCAGACCAGGTCCACGGCTGATTATGCCGCCGACTAAAAAAAAGGTGCATTCGTGAGTGATCCATGGGTTGATATGTTGGCATTGTCTGACGTACGGTGAGCGAGATGCCATGGGGTAATTACACCATCCTGCGCCGAGTATTGGCATAGTGGTGCCAACTTATGAGTCCACATCAGTTTAGGTTAGGCGGGACTGCAGCGCGTGAACATACGAAGAGACGATTATGAAACTCTAGGCCGCGAAGCTTGAGAGGTTGAAATAATATTGGCACTGCTTTCTCGTTGGGCTGAGAATATACGGCAGTACCTGCAGCTGGATACTGCGCAGGTGTGAAGTACGACACTTTAGGAGCAGGAGTGTTGTAGATATGGTGCGACATGGCCTTCGCGAGCTAGGCAAGTGGACGCGGAAAGATTCGGGTGATGGGGAGTGCTGGTTTCTTGTTCATGCATCTCATCTACCTCTTATATGTCTTCAAGAAAGAGAGAGCATTCTATCGAACGAAATACCTACCATCTGAATCAGCACATTTGCTGTGTAAGCTCCAGATGTTTAGCGATATCTTGAGTGATCGAGAGGCATGTAAGTACTAACGAACCGTATCTGTGTTCCTGAAATAACTGTCTTCTGAACCCCATCTGTCAGCAAGAAGTAGTCCGAAGCAGGCGCACAAGCCTCATCCACGCTAGGCGGTCAGCGAGGATCATCGGGCATAGGTCGCAATGGTGTCAGCGGTTCCGACTGACGCCCACAACCTGACAGATACATCGATGTTCCCCGACCGACACCGGCGCAATCCCACAGCCTTCTCAATCAGGAGACGCGTCTAGAGAGACAAAGCGCAGGGTAGCTGTGCGCTTGTTAGGCGGCCAATGCACTTGTGGCGGGTGCAACTGTTCAACCCGACCTGAACAGTCATCCATATGCTGACATATCCACCAATACATCTTGGGATTATTGGAGATCTTGCTCACTCATGGAATCTGTCGCCCAGAGTCCACAAAATTGTAGCACAAACGCGGAGGGTAGTTCGGACATCCAGCGTTGCACGGAGTAGTCGAACTGTTCGAGGTGACGCGGGCTTGAGGCCCTACGAGAGATCCAGGAGACTGAATAGAACCGGGTTGCCCTATACTACAAGATAATACAGATGAGGAGGAATGCTCAGAAGTCCCGCCGATCTTTTGACCGCTCCATAGCTGTTGAACCTGGTCAGACCCAACATAAAGAAGAGATGTTGTCCCACGTACGGTTATAGTGCAGCAGCTTCTCAATCAAGTCAACGTGAGTGAGCACCATCCGTCTGCAGCAGTAGCGCTTCAACTGGAGCTGATCCAGCGCATCGCTGTCAGAGCAACAGCGGGTCAGCCATTCTGAAGACCCAGAGAAAACTATTTGTGGCGCACCCTTCGCTGACATCCTTCGACAAGAGCTCTAGATAGTGGTTCCATTTGTCTCCAATGACCTTCCCGCAGGAGAAGCAGCGAACGGGAATGATCTGGAAACGGCTTGATATAATTTGAGAACAGAACAGAAATGGAATGTACTCACCATGGTGAACGCCGAAGGAAAGAAAGTGGAGGGCGTGACGGCCCTGTCACCTCATCATGAGGCGTGACCAACGCGCCCGCGTGACCGACGCGTTGTGCGCGTCGAGCACTAGGCGCCCAAACCGTGAGTCTCCTCTGACCTCCCTTCTCAAGACCCTTGCTGCAAGGCTGCGTCTTCGACATCTTGAAACATATAACTAGATCAAACTGCTTGCTGCTACCGACTAGATATCTTGTCTTTGCGCGGTGACAACTTCGTCCTAGTGAGAGGCGGCGCGTCAGTGTGTCTCAGCGGCCGCCACCATGGACTCCTTCGACCTCCAGGAAGAGCTTCAAGCTCTCCAAGACTTGGCCAACTATGACATACCGAATGAACAAGACGTTGCTAGCATGGATACGCGTAGCCTCACGAGAGCGCTGGAATCGGCCGTGGAGGCCCTCGCAGAGTCTTCAGACAACATCACCGATCCGATCGTTTTCGACACCTACCGCAGTCTCCTGAAGCACTCCGAAGCACTGCAAGGCGCTCTCATGAACAAACTTCTCGATTCTTTGTCTTCTGCGTACCAGGCCCAGGTCGACAGCACGGTGCGGGACATCGAGCAGGAGGACCAGCAGACAGTCGCCGCACACAAGATGCCTCTGGAGATGTATGCATTTCTGCTCAAGTGGTTTGTCACTGCTGCGGAGAAAGTCAAATCTTCAGGCGAAGACGATGCCCCTGTTGCTCCGGTGCCAAAGGCTAGGAGAGGTCGAGGCGGTAGGGTAGCATCATCTCGTGGTGCCCCGAAGAAGACAGCGGAAGAATGGAGCTGGATGGAACAAATCCCTGCGTTTTTGAGTCTTATCAGCAGAGTGCTGAGGCTGAAGACTCAACGCATTTGGATGACAACGGCAGAGAGGGACACGTTCATCAAGTGAGTCCAACGAAATAAAATCCCCGAGCAGCGCTGACCCTGTCTTAGCTGTATCACTGGGCCAGTGTACCACATTACCGAGAGCGAGCAGTACATGAAGTCGCAACATATCCGTCTCGGAGTCTACAAGGCCATTTGTCTCGCTGTCAAGCATCACGGACATGGTTTGGCTGCCCAGATCAACATCGTACAGTCACTCCAATACTACGAGCACCTGTCAGAACCCATGGCCGAGTGTATAACTGTGCTTGCAAAGGAGTTCGACTATTCACAGCTTGGTGACGAAGTACTGCGGGATATCGCAGGGAAGAGCTTTAGCGCCCAGGACTCGAAGGGCCCGAGAGCGTTCTCGAGATTCTTAGTGAGGCTGGCGGAACTTGCCCCGCGCTCTGTGCTCAAGCAGATCAGTCTACTCTTGGCACACCTGGACTCTGAGGTGTGTAACGCCTCAAAACTCATCGTGAAGGTCCTAATTGGGTATATGTAGTCTTACCCGATGCGCATGGCTCTGGTCGAGGTCATCGGTTGCCTCGTCCGTGAGCTTGCCATCTCCTCCGACCTGACGACAGACGCACAGCAGATCCAGAAGCAACTAAACGGGCTTTATGACTTGCTCCTGGAGCGCACGCTAGATCTTTCATCTTACGTTCGAACGAAAGTGATTTCCGTGTTAGCGAAGCTCTGCGACCTGCCGGTCAAGTTCCCGAAACAGCGCCTGGCTGTGACGCGCGCCGCCGTTGACTCGCTGGACGACAAAGCATATGGTGTGCGCAAAGGCGCGGTGACGCTGCTTGTGAAGCTGATCGTCACGCACCCGTACGGCCTGATGCATGGCGGATTGCTCAACCTCAAGGAGTGGGAGCAGAGGTATGACGACGTCTGTGCAGAGCTCAAGAGGGTGGAAGATGTCGTAGGGAAGGCGGTTGAGCGTGAAAATGATGAAGAGGAGCACGAGGAAGATGGAGGCGAGGAGAGTGATGGTGAGGGAGGTTTGCAGGACGGAAGCTCGCCAAGACGGTGAGTTGCATCATCTAGCTAGTGATGGTCTCTGATAAGTGGCATGTAGACGCAAGGCTGATGACGATATGGACGTCGATGAGCTGGAGGAGGATGAAACGCAAGGGGAGCAAGATGCAGAGATGCACGACGAGAACGACGGGGAGCGCGAAACCCAGGCCCCGAGGAAGAAATCCAAGAAGAAGTCTCGTAAGTCAGAGTTGGATATGGAAGCCCTGACGAATGAGCAAGCTGCGCTCGCGGCCCTTGAGAGCAACCAACTTCTTCATTTACGGCTGCGCAAGCGCTACTATGCTGAGGGCCTGAGCTTCATCCGCCAGATCGAGGAGGGCATGAAGGTTGTCGAGCGGCTGCTTGCGTCGACTAACAAGCTGGAGGTACTCGAAGCCATTGAATTCTTCCGCGTGACCTATGAGTACCAGTTCGAGGGAGCCGAGGTGATTCTCCTCGAGCTATGAGTGGTCGCCGAAGCGCTAACGATCTCTCGTGTTTGGACAGGCTGGAATCAAGAAGATGCTGCATCTGATCTGGTCGAAGGACAACAGTGCGACGTCTGAGGATGGTAAGGAGCTTAAAGGCGTCCGTTCGCGTCTCTTGGAGTGTTACAGGAGCTTGTACTTCGACCCGCTTCCCGACCTCGACCCGAAACAACAAGTCAACAGAATAGCGAAGAACATGATTGAGTGGGTCACCTACGCTGGGCTCCTAGCTGCAGCTAACGCATCTCGTAGGCTTACGTACGAAGCCACACTCGCTGAACTAACGAGCTTGGAGGAGATGCTGCGCTCCATGATGGACGATGGGCAGATCCACGACGACGTGATTACAAAGCTTTGGCAGGTCTACAGTAAGTGGTACGAGTTCTCGAGGCACGGTGGGATGAAACTAATTCATTGGCAAACACAGGCTCAGACAGAGCGTTGCCCAAAGCTCAGCGTAGGGGAACTATCATAATCCTCGGCATGCTTGCACTAGCTCGCAGGTCTGTTGTAGCTGAGCGAGTAGACACACTTGTGAAAGTCGGTCTCGGTAGACTCGGCAAGGTGCGTACAAGTTACGTTACGCTCGACAAACTCTTCTTTAATCTTCCGCATAGGCGGACTTGACTCTAGCACGATACACGTGCGTTGCACTGCAGAGGCTCAACGGAAGCGCGAAGAAAGTCAAAGGTACCTGCATCTCGTTGTAACACCAGCCTTTCGCTGACCGCTCTTTTGCACAGGTTCCCTGACAGACAAATCGCTTCGCCTTGAGATGGACAGCTCGCTCTTCCGTAAGCTGCAAGACGCGATAGAGCATCCATGCCGGTCCCGCGAGTGGTTTGGCATGGCGGAGCAGGCCATCAACACTGTCTACGCGCTCGCCAACCGGCCAGATATTCTCTGCGATAGCCTGATCAAAAACCTGACAAAACGAGCCTTCACTCGTCAAGTTCGGCCAACAACGCCACAACCTCGAGACGAAGACGCCATGGACGAAGATGCTCCGGAGAGTGCGGAAGTCGTGGAAGATGGATCCGTGCCTGTGTCGACTCAAGCAAGCACCCAGGCAAGCACCGAGTCTGACAAAGATGTGGGAGACGCGTTCGCTCTTAGCCAGCTGCTATTTGTGGTCGGACATGTCGCGATCAAGCAGATCGTGTATCTCGAGCTTGTTGAACGGGAACTAAAGCGTCAGAAACATGAGAAAGAGCTGGGTGAGTAGCTACTCACCCACCCACTTTTCCTTCGAACTCAGATTTTGCTTTAGCGGACAAGCTCGCCAGTGGACGGAATAGCCCTAGTCGTGGGAAAGACAAGGAGCAGGAAGAGCTCGATCAGGTTGCTGGTAACGCTGAGGACGAGATCGGTGAACGCATTGTGGCGATCCGGGAAACCGAGCTGCTGTACGGTTCACACTCTCTCCTCGCCGTCTATGGTCCGATGATCGTTCACATCTGTGGAAGTCCACACAAATTCAAGGTGAGGTATGGGATTGCTCAGTCATAGATTAAATGGCTCACAAAATCCACAGAATCGCACATTGCGGGCAGCTGCCACCCTTGCGTTCAGCAAGTTTTTGTGCGTCAGCTCGCAGTTTTGCGATCAACATCATCACCTTCTGTTCAAGATCCTGGAGACTTCCAAGGATCCAAGCATCCGTAGCAACATTGTCATCGCCCTGGGTGATGTTGCCGTCTCATTCAGTAATATCATCGATGAGAACAGCAATGAGCTCTACAAGGGGCTATCAGATACTGATATGGTCGTCAAGAAGAATACACTGATGGTACTGACGCACTTGATCTTGAACGGTATGATCAAAGTCAAGGGTCAGCTGGGAGAGATGGCAAAGTGCCTGGAGGATGAAGATGAGAGGATTGCAGACCTTGCCAAGCTCTTCTTCTCTGAGCTGTCTACGAAGGACAACGCCATTTACAACAATCTGCCAGACGGTGAGTTGATTCTGTCTTCTGCGGAATCGTCCTGACATACTACGGGATTGACAGTCATCAGTCACCTTTCGGTCGGTGCACACGCTGTCGATGAAGAAGTCTTCCAGAGTACCATGCGATACATCTTCTCCTTCATCGAAAAAGTATGTGGTTCAGCTTTGAGGCCTTACATTAGACTGACTTCCGCATAGGAGAAACAAGCGGAGAATATCGTTGAGAAGTTGTGCCAGCGTTTCCGTCTCTCCGAAGATCCAAGGCAGTGGCGAGACATTGCCTTCTGCTTGTCGTTGCTACCGTTCAAATCGGAGCGGTCTGTCAAGAAGCTCATTGAGGGCTTGCAATTCTACCGCGATAAGCTGCCCGAGGAAACCGTATACGCCCGGTTCCAGGAGATTCTGACTAAGGTGTGTAGAAAAAGCACATATCAGATGCCGTGCTGAGCATGAGACACAGGCTCGTGCCAACAAGTCTGCGAACAAACCTGACGCTGAGCTCAACGAGTTCGAGAACGTAAGTTAGTCTGCATTTAGTCATGCAGCGGACTGTTAATGTCTTATATAGATCCTGGAGGAGAACAGACGACAAGGAGAAGAAGACCAGGCCTTTGAGAAGAGGGTTGAAAACAAGAAAGCGGCCGCGAAAAAACGCGCTACTCGTAGATGTGAGCTCTTTTCCCATCTCATAAATCGCGACGCTCATCATACTTCCTGGACAGCTGCGAGAAGGAAAGCGAGTCAGAGGGACGAGCAGGAATCGGAGTAGATCGACTGTCTGGGTGTATTGTTCAGTTGTATACTAGCAGATGCGGTATAATATGTAGTTCTTAGAACATAAAAACTGCGAGAGGTGTTGAGCAGGAGTACTTTCGTTGCACCTGCATGCACGGAGTGCTCGGGGTACTGTACCCCGTTGAGTTCCGTGGCCATGGACTGACCGGGGTCTTGGGAGCCACGGTCGTGATGCGCCACAAACGCGGTCGCGTCTGCGCGTTCATTTCAGCAGCTTCCGCTTGACCCCGTCGAAAAGCTATGCTATCTTCCCTCTGTCCGTCAACGTCGCGAAACGATATCTCAACAACTTTTTGTACCTGTGAACCGTTGTAGTTGAGCCAATTGGTGATTATGGAGCAACTTGCGTCGAACGCAATTCAGCACGATGTGGCAGACGGGTCAGTTGGATCAAAATGCGAATTGCAGCCCCATGTCAGTGATAGAAAGTGACTCGGGTTCTGATGTATTGACTTTAGAGAACATGATCACTCAAGAATATCGCGCCTGGTGCATGAGATGACGATCGCAGGACATGCTGCGCACCTGAAAGAATTGGGTTTGACCCCGGATATGCCAGAACAGCTACGCAAACTGCAGGCCGAGTATGACGCGCTGACGATCGAACGCGATGGGCTGAGGGTCGACCGCGATGGGCTGAGGGCCGAACGCAACGAGCTACAGGTCGAACGCGACAAAGTAGTGGAGGCGAATCGTAAACTCGCAGAATTCCTCAAGATTCAGGAGCAGCAACTAGGTGAAGCGAACAATAAGGCTCGATTTGTCTTGCAACTAGAGCGCGACTACGCCGCGATGCGCCATGATCGAGACGTTTGGGCACATCATGCCCACCGCATGTAAGGGACCTTGGAATTGTAATGGCAAGCGCGTCACATTAAAGCTATTATGTTTATGTTCTGTAGACGGAACGAGTACCAGACATTCAGGCAAGGCATCATACACTTTGTGCCGCACCCGGCCCCACCTGCAAAACCACGCCATGTACAGTACTCCATCCCACAAGCAGCTGAGCCCCCAGCTCCAGTGCACGTTCCTGGACAACTCAACGGTAACTCATACTCCTAACGCTACATATCTGTCTCATCTTCCGAGTCTTATCAGGCAGCCCCATAGCTCCCACACATAAAAGACGTACCCAGACACACCCGGCGATCCTACCCCCTCACTTACCTACTCGGCAGCCTAGCAATCAAGGGAGCTGTCCTATCTCTGAGAGTAGCGCTCATGCAGGGTCTCAGGTGTTTAGTCCTCTCGAAACATCGGGGAGCACCGTCACCAGCTCCGCGAGCAGCAGGCGCAGCGTTAGCCAATCTTCATTAGGTCATCTTCCCATAAGGATTATCGACTTGACGGGCGATGCACATGGACAAGATGCCGACGCTGGGTCCCGCAAGAGACGCCGCACCAGCGAAACATTGGACTCACCATTACTAGATAGCGCGTCGTCCGATCAGGTCGTGGATCCGACTCCGGACGTTCATATGTTCGTCGACGAACTCATGGCCACTCTTCCTCAGCCGCCGTCAGTTTCGCCACAGGTCGGAATTACTGCGACGGAGGGGCCGGCACAGGATGCGAATGAGGCTGACGACGAAATACAAGCCTTCCTTGATAGGTCATTTGAGGCCGACGACAATGATGAAGACAAAATATGGTGCATCATGTGCAGGTATGTATCTTCCAACAGCCAGTGTGGCGATCGGTATGGATTTATGGCTCGTCTTGCGTTGCAGAAAACGGTATAGCACAGGAAATGTGAAAGAGCCACCAACACCATTCATCGATGCTGACGTTGACGAACTGATGAAGCATTGCGAGTTGGAACACCCAAAAGGCTACGAACGCCTCCGAGAGAAAATGAGCCAGAGCTTGTGACATTTTCGTTCGACTGGTAGGGATTGGTGGCCTCCCTTCATATATCCGCTGTTGTCAGAAGTCGAAAGACTACAGACGATGAAACGGATCAAACCAATATTCTCTTAATTGCCGAAGACCTCTCGAGGTCATTCAATTATAGCTATCTGTATTATTTCTCTAATATCCTGTCAGCATCTCTGGGACGGTTGACGTTGCCCGAGTACGTATGGATCGATGTCATCCTTACCGCTGGCGCACAGCTAGCAACTGAAGCACGTATATTTCGCTCACCCGGAGTGTGAACACTTATCAGCGACATATACATTGCATCCGGAACTCAAAATATCCTCCATTCAGACAAATTATGTATCGTGGGCGTAGAACTCCTTCGCAAAGTCCTCCAGCGTGTACGAAGGCAAGTCAGGATACAATTTGCGTGCGTCCAAAGCTCCGAGAGCTACCGCATTCTCTACCGTGTTCTCCCCCAGAATGAACATACTGTTGAGATATTGATTGAAAGACAGGTTGATGTGGTGTATAAGTGCAGGATCTTGCTTGTACTTTGCCCCGGCGTCTTCGGCTCGCCTGAGGATTTCCTCTTTCGTCACCTGCATCGAAAACGCATGAGTGCTCGTCGCTACACCGCTCCTAGACAATGTAGGCAACCCACATTTTTCCTCAAAGACTTCAGAGTGTCCGCTTCGCCAGAATACCTCTCGCCCAGCTGAAGAATCTCCGCCTGCGAGACCTCATCCTCCCACGCGAAGACCCATTGATTCAAGGTCCGGTCGTCAACAATGATCCTCGCAACGTAGTCTCCGATGCGGTCCTTATCGGTGACCGCGATCCTCTTATCCCCATTCCCGTGGACCTCCCAAGAATATCCCTTGAACGGATTCTTACTGGTCGACTTGTGAGGGAGGGTGAGCTGCATCCACCATCCTACATCAATGAAGGTGTATGGGAGGTCAAGATCGCGGACGTATTCGCGGATGTCCAGTTTCTGATGACGACTGATTAGACTGACGTCTACAACGTGTCCTGAAGGAAAGGGCGAACCTCATCGTGAAGATCTCTCACTCCCCGCGCACCCGGGGAGGCAAAATCGCACGGCACGACACGCTTCACCGTACCGAGCTCCTTCGCTGCTTTGAAGAGCGACCTTTGGGCGGGGACGGCCTCCGCGGTCACGGCACTGATAAGAATATCGACATCAGTCAACACCTGCTTGAGATCCTCCACGCTGTCCTCTTTGATATCCGCGAATCGAACTTCCACGCCCTGAGAGCGGAGTGCTTCGGTGGACGGCTTTGACGCCGAGGAAGCGCGCACGGTTCCGGCAACTCTCTGGATAGTTGAACATCTATCTTAAGTACAGAAGCAAGAGAGGAACTTACGAATGAGCCAGATCTAAGGAGACCCTCAACGATCGCCTGTCCCGTAACTCCGGCGGCTCCAACGACGAGGACGAGTGGCTTGGAACTCATGTTGCACGAATATGGAGTATGGAAGTTAGATGTCCGGTTGTCGTAGTGAGGCCTTAGACATTTTGTTCCGGTACTATATACGTTCTGCATAAATCCGAGACCGGAATTAGTCACAAGTAGGCTGATTCAGCATAAGTTGAAGTAGTTATGACGCAGGCGGCTTAAGATGAGTACTTTACATTAGATCCCGATGCACTCGGAGATGAGCCACATCCTGCCAACGCCTTCGCAAGACTGTCCCAGGGAATGCGGCAGATCCAACACCGAACACAGGGATTCAAATTCGCGAAAAGGTAAAGACAGGTGAATGAGACTTAGGCGCCTGGCCCGCTCCCGTACGCAACCGTTTTCGGAAGATCCGTTTCCTGCATTGCTCAGTCCTTCCTGGCCTCTCACCAGATATATGCGTGTCCTAAAAATAATATCCTTCTGATATTCTGTTGTCGCATTCTCACCTTAACTTATGGCCATGAATGACAATATCAATCCGCTGGCAAACTTTGTGAGAACAATGGGAGCGCCCACTCTACATATTTGACAATCGTTCACACGGTCACCAGCTCCGAGATCGTGGTAAGAGGCGCCCATCGAGTGCTCTACATTATTGGGCTGTAGCCACCATCCTCCTCCGCGAACCGTTTGGACATAGCAGACGCTCGTGATGAGTTTCAAAAAGAGGTAAGCTGCAGATTGTGTCATTTCAACCATCGACTGAAGTCATTGCCGCAGCAAATTGGACCTGCTGGTCCGAGTCCGGTATACCAACCCACTGCCTGCCCCGCCATGTCCGCCCAAGCTCCTCGACATACCCACCGACCCCATGCGCTACGCACGTCCAGAGTTCCTGAATGATCTCGCGAACGACACACCGCTGCCCATGATTGTAGACGCGGAGCTCGGCATGCCGCTCGACCTCGGACGATGGCGGTGCCTCTGGGAGGAGAACGGGAACGATGCAGGTGCGTGCCAGGTCCCTCCCGCTAACAACAACGCTCCAGCGAACGCGCACCAGAGCTCAACCCGGACCCGGATAACCTACTAAGATTGGATCCGAAAGATCAATTTCTCCTGAGCGACGGCATGCCGTCGACACCCTTCCTGAACGGCGCCGGCTTCGGCGCGAGCTCCTCCACCTCCTCGCCTGTACCGCACGTCGCCTGGCTGCGGAAAACGGAGTACATCAGCCGGGAGAATGTCTCTCGCTCGTCTGCGGCGCAAGAAGCGTATGCCGACTTCCCTCGCACTCTCCTCCGCGAACTCACCTGTTCCCGCCCACAGAAAGCAGAACCAGGACGTGCCGATAGACATCTCGCGCTCGGCGCAGATCCGCGACATCGAGGCGTCGTTTGCCGCGCTCGAGAACACCGATCTGAAGACGCTCAAGCATCCGAACAAGCCTGGCGTGGTCGCGGTCGACACATACGAGGTGCTGCCTGACGCGGAGATCTGGGCGAATGCATACGATTTGTTCAGGTTCTCTGAGCGACCTGGGGACCGCCCACCAGACGTCAGTGCTGCTTGAGCTGCTTTCCTCTCTAGGTGCTGATTTAGTGAGACTCTCAGGTGGACGATCCCAGACTGGACTGCGCTATACTCAGGCCAATGGAGTCCGACGGAGACCACTTCCTGGCGTACTACTTGACAAAAGAGGACGAAGCCGCACTCGAGTTCAAACAGGATCGACTGACGCGCGATCCTGACGCGCCTGAAGAGGACGAGGTGTGCCAAGGTGTACAGCTGACTCTATGGATCACCGTGTTGACCACTGCCCCCAGCCAACACCATTCTCGTTCATCCGAGACTATGAGGTCGTCAAGGTCGAGCAAGATGTGCCAAATGAGTTCCTACTCGTCTTGGACGACGGCGACGCAGCGAAAGAGGAGGAGGACGTGTTTGAGGATGTGAAGCCGCTCAAGCAGCGAGCTAAGGGCGCCTATTACAAGAACATTGAGCGGAAGATGCTACTCAAGAAGAAGCGCCAAAATGTGCGTCCCGTTCTTGCCATCCCAATTCCCTACATCATCTTCCCCTCCATGGCACCTCACTAAAATGCGAATATGCAGACATACGAGGAGTACCTCGACAAGTGGGACGTTGTGAAGGTAACACACGCACCTATGAACGAGGAAGAGAAGACGGAGCGTGACTGGGCATTTGCGGAGGTGAATGACCCGAACTACCTCTTGAACGCTGCCGACGCCGATGCGGAGGGCGAGGCAGACGACACGATGGAGGTCGTTCCCCCAAGCGTCAATGGGGACGCCGCGGCTGCGGCTGCGGAGGCCGCACGTGCGGACATGGAGGAGGTGTTTGGAGAGGCGTAGGGCGGACTTGCTACGTGTATGTATATCTGCTGCATTCTGTTGTTCATGCTATCGTTTTTGTCCTCCTCGATTTACTAAGTTCCACCCAACCGGATTCCCGAATGACGGGATAGATCCTGGTAGGTAAGCCCAAACTTCCTGCTGGGTGGGCGCGCCTATGTTCGCTAAAGTGTCGCGCTGCTGATTCAGGGCGTCTGTCGCTGTAGCCGCCCTACTCACAATGCTAAGAGGCTGCTCGTGAATGGTGTTTCATGGCTCACTCTTGCGCAATCGAAGTTTTCTTCGGTACCGATTATTGAAAGCCGGTAGAGTCGGATTTAGTCAGAGTTGTGGGTGGGTATAAATGCAAGACGTCCTGAAGGACAAAAGTCAAACACAAAAACACAACCACCGCAAGGCACGTTCAAAGCAGACCTCACTAACGACACAATGAGCACGAAGCTAGTCGTTCTTCTGGCCGGCGCGACGGGTACAACTGGGAGAGCGCTGGCAAACGGTCTGGCCAAGACGGGTTCCTTCGTGAGTTCGCTATCTATGTTCATTTTCCCAACACTAATGTCAGAACATTTTAATGTAGCGATTGATCGCGCTTGTGCGCCCATCGTCCGTGTCAAAGCCGGCTACCGAGCAGTTGCGCTCGAAAGGCATCGAAATCCGTCTCGGTGACCTCAACGATAGCATCGACAAGCTCAAGGAGGCCCTCTTGGGCGTGGATGTGCTTATCAATTCTCTAGACGTGCAGGCGATTCCCCTCCAGAAGCCGCTCCTGCAGGCCGCCAAGGAGGCCGGCGTAAAGCGCGTAATCCCGTCTGACTGGGCTAGCCCCGGCGCACGGGGGGTCAGCGAGCTGCGCGACCTGAAGGAGGACATACACGACTTTGTGCGCAGCCTCGGCATCGGGCACACGTTTGTCGACGTGGGCTTGTGGGCGCAGGTCAGCCTCCCACCGCCCAGGAACAGCAAGACGCTGATCGCGGCACTGCTCCGCGAAGCCCATGGCAAGGGGGACAAGAAGAGCCTCTTGACGAACAAGAACCACATTGCAGATTATGTCGCGCGGATAATCACAGATGAGAGGACGTTGAACCGCTATGTGATCGTGTGGGAGGATGAGGTCACCGGGCAGGAAGCCTTTGATATCGGAGTGAGGGTTTCGGGCGACGGCGAATTCATGCGGGCGAATCGCGTTCAGGTACGACAGGCGCATGATCCCAATTGATGGAGTGACCCCTAACCGACGATACTAAATGTAGGTCTCAAAAGAAGAGCTCCTGCAACGGATCGCGTCCGCGAGAGCCATTTATCAAGAGAGCCCCTCCTACGACAACACCGTGGCTCTGTTTGGATCGCTCTACATGTATAGCGTACATATCCTGGGCGAGAGTTCGCTAGAGAATGCGAAAGCGCTAGGAGCCCTCGATGTGCGCGAGTTGTATCCGGACATTGTGCCCCAGAAGCTGGAGGACTACGCCAGGGAGTACTATGCCAATGAGTATATATACGGTGCTGATTGATCGAGATAATATCAGTGTCTATGTACACTACAGCAGTGTTCTACTTAACTTACCTCCTATCTCGAATAATAGTGCCCCGTTACTTCTTTGAAGGATCACTGTCAAACTATGTATGGATTTTTATGGATTCAATAAATTTTATGCGAAATTGCCATGGACAAGAGGTTTTTCTGGTTGGCCATCGTAGTCAGGTCGCATGGCGGTGAGCTTCACCGACGTAGCCTGATTTCGTTAGGAACCGCATGTTTCTACATTTGGCTGCAAGAAGCACGTCAGTACGTGCCACGGTGCAGCAGCCTCGAGTCTCGACCCAGTTCTCAAGGTCTCATGGGCATCGCTTTTAAGGTCTACGAATCGCATTCAGGTACGACGGTTTTACGTCCACAGTCAATGGGGTGACTGCTGATAGACGTTAATATACCTAGGTTTCAGAGTAACAGCTCGTGCAGCGGATCGTATCCGCGAGGGCCATGTATCAAGAGAATCCCTCCCGCCAAAATACAGTGGCTCTGTTTGGGTCACTTCACGTGTGCAGCATACACGTTCTCGGCGAGAATTCGCTGCAGAATGCGAAGACATTAGGGCCCTCGATGTGCGCGAGTTGTATCCGAACATTGTTCATCAGAAGCCGGAGGACTATGCCAGGGAGTACTATGCCAACGAATATATGTACGGTGCTGATTGATCGACACGATATTCGCGCCTTCGTCTACTACAGTGTACCATACATCACCTTTCATGCAATCTCAGATTATTGATGCTCACTTTTCGAACGTAGAAAGTTCTGCATGCGCCTTCCATGCCAGCTGGCTAATCTCCTAGATAGTCGGATCATCGAGGAATTGTAGACCAATAGTAACGTCGGAAATATTTACCGTCATTTTTCTGGGGAGAATCACTGCCAACTAGCTCACGATTTGCGTAGACCCACGGCTTCAGTGTGATATGGCGCATGTCCCCATGTACCGAGCGAATCATATGCATATAACTCTAGCTCTAACTGTTGTATGCATGCTCATATCAAGGAACGATGGAGACATCACATAATTCGACAACATATGCAATCCAGAGTACTCACGGGACTTGGCCCATCAAACTTGCTGCTTTCGCAGCTGGACGACGTATTCGAATCACTTTGTAAACCTATCCGCAACCTAAGCCTATAAACATCCTGGTTAGAGAGGCTGGCCAAATATTCGATGCATCTTAAATCCTCGCCTTGTCAAATGTCGCTTTGAACGCGGGACGGCCCTCCAATTCGCGCTGATATTGGGCCAGGTGCACGAATCGCGGTTCGCGAAGTACATCGGGAACACGCTCGCCCTCGCCTGCTTTCCATTCGCACATCTCATGCTCGAATACAACCTCCTCGCAAGCCGGAAGTGCGATGATCGCAGCGTCTGCGATGGACCGCTGACCAGCAACGAAGCCGATAGGCTGAAGCATCGCCTGTAACTCTTCGAGAACGGCGAGGAGGGACTCGGCAGGCTACCCACCTCTGAAGTGGCCCTACCAAGCTGGTAAACACTTTCTCTTCAAGACATTCACAAAGAGACGGGCTTTCGCGCGGAGGACTGGGTCCCCGGGCAGAAGTTGGGCCTCCGGGAACAGGTCCGTTACAAGCTCAAGCAAGACATGCGACTCTCGTAGCTTGATGCTATCCTCCGAAGGCTCGGAAGGTGGAACATCAGGACCACCGTAGGTCAATGCGGGAACCTGGAGCCTCCCGTGAGTGGTTCGATTGTGCGAAGCTTGCTTCGATTAACTCACCTGCCCGACTGGGTTGACTTGCTTTATGTATCATTCCGGCTTGTTCTGCGGGTCAATTTCGAATTTGGTATATTTCGCGCCTGCTTCCAGTAGTGCAATATCAACCTAAAGACACATGAATGATAAATAAAGCGCGGGTTATGCGTCTAATGTCGCACGCTGTGGAAATAAGGACTGAAATGTAGGCAGGGAAGGATATCAGCAGCTATCCCAACGAGAAAATTAAGGTGTACATACATCGGTGGCGTACAGGGTGATCTGAGGCTTAACCATCGTGAACGTGCTGAATATCGCAATCGTAAGTGCTGAAGTTTCGCTTGCTTCCTGCGTCAATTTATACCGGCACAGAATATACCATCGTCTTCTTTGATCACAGCATCATGCAGTCCGAAAATGTCACATTAACTTACCGTGTTTTGTCTTTCTTTTCCGCCGCGCTTTGCCGCGCCCCGCTAGCGCGCGTCAGGTATCTACACATGCCCATCGCTTGCTAAACCATCCTAGGTATCTGGAACGCATCAGGAAAATGTCCACTCGTTCTATAGAGTCTTGTATGTCTTTCGAGGTACTTGACGTGCGCTGGCGAGGAGCGGCAGGCCGCGGCAGAAAACGCGCCGCCAAGCCCCGAAAGGAAAGCAAGACACGGTGAATCGATGCGACATTCTTTCCTAATGGCCGAGGGTTCATGCACGCGCGGCTTGTACGGTGTCTGGGTGGGTATGTGCGCTCCGAGATGCTACTGGCCGTGCTCTGCACTAGAAAGTGAGCGCGTCGCGCCTGGGAGGTAGGAGTGGACTCCGGCGCTGACTGCAAATTCTTTACAGTGTCCATCTCCAACGCTGGTTAACCTGACAATCTAAGGACTTCATGTAGTCAGACTTACCGACGTCCATGACAGCTGTTTTCATAACGGGGGGCGTACCCCGTCCCAAAAAGCACACAGTCGGGGCTGGCGGACTTCTAAGGATCTAGGCACAATCTACTGGCCGGTGGCGTGCCCGTTCGGCATTTAGCAGCTGAGGCGACGAGCGGGGTGACGTTTGTAGCAGACCTATCTGAGAACTTGTAGTGCAGTTTTCAGGAGGGAAAGGAGTACATGCTTAGGGCGTCTCCATGAGAGTTCACAGACCACAGAATATCCTACCACATCGACATTCTTTTAAGGTGCACTTCGAATTACCTGCACGTCCTGCTGCCTGCAGCATCGTCGTCGATTCGTGATGTCGAGGCATGTTGTAGGCAAGGCATAAGACTTATTCGCTGAGTCACGGGGTCTCACCTCGAGTCATATCAGGTCATTGTATTATCACACAGTCCCGCTCCATAGGTGTTAGCCCTTTCTACTCTTTGTGTACGCCGTCCCGATACCTGGAGCCTGAAGTCGCGAATGGCCATGTCACCGATGGAGTTTTCGGGTTCTCGGCACTGATGCGGCTCTCGAAAGTTATGATCCGCCTATGTGTGATTTTCGCGACGGGGTACGCCCCCCGTTATGAAAACAGCTGGAAGTTGAAGTACCCTCCCCCTATATCCCGTGCATCTGTGGGCAAGGCCAATACAACGCGTTCAAACCGCTGAAGCCGTCTCGCCGCGTGACCGTTTAAGGGATACATAAGTTAATACGGCCTATTAGGTGTCGATGTTTGAGCTGCATTCGAGTTGTCCTTCGACACGTTGCCGCACTACATAAGGGATATCCACAATACAATTCTGTCAGGGTATTCCCAATATATCGCACAGCAACCGCTCTACAGATGCCTCCTTCATTACCGCAGCGAGGGTCCGTGCGGGAAGCCATCCAACTTATGAAAAATGCGGAGATGTATCTCCCGGAGGAAGAACCAGAATTTGTCTCCGAAAACCCAGTATAACTCTCCAAATACGACAGCCCCGAAATTACCCCAGGGATTGATGAACCTAGAGTTCCGAATCAGTCAGCTGACATCAACACATATGGATTTCAAGGCTGACCGCCATCTCATGGAAAAGCCAAACCAGTCGAGGTACGTGAAACCACGACTGGCAGGTGTTTGTGTCGACGGTGAGGTTTCCGAACTCTACTTCTCTCAGGTCATCATTTTCAAATGCAACGAAGGTGCACATGGAGCACATTGCGCCCGATAACCCGAGCAAAGGCCTAAATACCTCCGGGGCGGGTGGCTTCAACGCGTTCACAAGTATCCCCCAAGCCCCGAAATTCTTGAGGTTCGAAAGCATAGACGTTGTGTGGTGAGACACCATCAGTGGGTAACTTATGCGCGCTGCAGCGATATGTGACACGAGCATGGCAGTCAGTCCTCCTGAGTACGTGTGGACGGTAGTGAGACGAATGACATCGCATCACGCCAAATACGCGGACTTACCGGATATCATGAAAGCCCACATATGCCACTTAAGGGTACTCTGCATAAATCGATCCTGATTGGGCTGGTTGTATGCATGTGAAGCGAATGCGACACCTAAACCGTGTGAGCTCAGCATGAATGAACCTGAATTACCTCTCGAGTAAGTGCTATCGCAGATAATACTAAATGTGTCAGTCGTCTATGACTTCAAAAGTGTTGATACTTTGTGCATCAGCAATATCGCCATGTCTGGGGTAGTGCTTACCTGCATATGCTCGTAAGCATCGTATATGACTTCCTGAACAGGGGATCATGGATGAAATGACGCGTCATGAACGGCTGCAGCCGGCGGAACCGTCACAGCAAGAAGATACAAGTGTTCAGGAAGCAAATTTCCCAGCACATTCTTCGAAAATCGTCCGACTTCTTAGTCTGTGCTTGCAGGTGAGTGATGACTGGGATTCACAACACGTGATTAGGGTCATCAGGAGGGAGTTGAGTTAGGTGCTTGAGCATATGCGAGACCTCCTTAGTCCAAGCGAAACGCATGAACCGTGCATTAGTAGAAAGCGCTGATATAGCGCAATTGAGAATCGTACTTGATTGAATTCCATCTCTTTCATTGCGATTAATCGCATGTTCACATCTTCGACCACTATTTTCCACTGAGCGAGCAGGGTCTGCCTGGCGAGCACCCCAGGGATCGTGGCCTCGTTAGTCTTCGCTGCTGCATATGTAAAGATTGCGGCGGTGCCAAAGAGCCAGAACTTGTACACCCAAACATTTAAGATGCAGATGGTTCTCGATTAAATGAGGTACGCACAAGAATTTGATTCCGGATGGGTGGACGTCCAACCCGGTCGTTGGAAAAACTCTACCTCACTATGGAACTCAATGGCAGGTTGCTCTGTCGAAGACGGCGATAGCGTTCGGAGAGGCCCATGATGTCTTATCTTGGGCTCTGACAAGCATATTCTAGATGCGAGAAACACTGAGCGATGTGGCGAATAGGGTAAGATAGCTTTGATAAGTGGGCGCGCAGATGTGCATGATTGGTAGGTCCAGAGCATGCTGACGCGGAAGGTAGGCGCTTGGAAGCTGAACCCGACGTAGTTGCGTCCGCAGGCGGTGTGGGCGGCAGTCGGCGGCAACACGACCTGGTGTTCTCAGGCATAGCACACAGGCACCGAACGCGCTTCTCTGATGTCATCAAGAACTCATATTTCAGATTCCACTCGTCCTATCCAGATTTCTACAGGCTCACTACCTGCCCCATACCTCTCCCCTACTTTCACGAATTCTATACCAATCTCTCGTGCCATGTCCCACAATGTGCGCTCTGCAGCATCACGCTCCTTGTAGCCTAAAATGATCATCGGAGAAACATTCCCTGTGCTCTGTGTGTTTGTCGAGTCTTCTGGTGAGCGATGGAGCTTTGTCAGACTGGAGAGAGTTCGAATAAGTGGCGGGAACGAGGCAGTGTTATACGTAACATCCGCCATACTGCACGAAGGCCGCAGAATATTAGCAAACTTGGAAAATGAGTCGAATGAAACACCGTACATTATGACGTCTAGTCCGTCCAGTGCATCGACCTCACTTGGGAGGTTCTCGTCGTCCCAGTCTAGTACAAGTGCTTGAGGCTTTGTTGTCGGGGAACAGAATAGGCCACCATTTGTCTCGATGTTATGTTCGAGCAGTGGAATTGCAGACACTATTATGGTAGTGTAAGATGGGGCAATCACATCACCGGATCGAATATGGCTCACCGAGGTCTGTCGTGATGATACATCCTTCTTGGGCAGGCTTCACTACGCTACACAGAGCACCCAAGGTGAGGGAGACAATTCCTGTGCCTGCACCTGGAGGTGATCCAATTGATCAAGGCGCCACCTCGCACAATACTCTCATAGCGTACCGAGTTCTACGACATTTCGTCTCTCCCGAGTGAAGAGCACTTTTCTGAGCGATGTCACGTGCTCTGGCTCGTCCGAGAGTTCCTCAGTAGCAAGGCTGACAAGCCACGAACTCAGTCCAATGCCGCTATCCCACACTTTCTAGGTGTCCTGAACACGTTGCAGCTCTTGCGCAGTATGAGGGCGCACGGCTGACACACCTTGTCTAGATCGAACGATGTCTGTTCCCGCAGCATCATGAACGCCTGCTCCTTCGGGCCAAGACCAATCCTGAAGACACGTTCTATCTGCTCCTGTTTGCCGCCAGTCCTTCCTCGAGAGCTAAATGAGATGGGAACAGACAGGACAGGAAACGTTCTCTCCCCGACTGAGGGACTTGCGAGATTAATGACATGAGGATGGCCGATAGCATGCGTGGTCAGGACGAGGCGGTAGGACTGTCCATCTCTGACGCCCGGAGGTAGGGATACAGGAATCGCCTTGTATGCGTTGCTTTGTCTCCAGACCGTCAGCTTCTGCGGCTTCGTGGTTGCCGGGAATGTGTTCGGATCCAATCGAGGTGTCACGGGCGACCAGGCGTAGTAGATTTCTAGCTCGCCATCAAAGGGTTCTGTCCGCAAGTCGTTCGCAACCTGAGGAGTTATGGATATGGTTCCCGCCGATGGAAAGGCATGTGTCGGGGGCGGCCGCAGAAATGAAAGATAGAAAAACATAACAGGCGAAGCGGAAAGAGGAAGGAGATGAAGTTCACCCAAGCGACACCCCGAAATCTGGCCGACGCGCTGCTTAGTCAGCAGCGAGATCTACGCGCGTTTGTCCGTCACGACCGCTGCTCGCAGTCTCCGTCTTGCCCTCGTCGTTCCACCCCGCCGCCGCCGTCATCGTAGCCGACGATGAGCGAAGAGGGCTACCCGTCGTCGGCCTGGGACAATACCGACGGGTCCGATGTACACCATTCCTCGCATTCGCACCAGCCCTACCCCCGCGCACCCCAAACCCAGGCTCCGCCATTTTCGTCGGCTGCGGGCGACGTTCCCCCCACGCCCACCAAGTCTGTCTCACCGCATCGATCCAGTGCAGAGTCGCCGACAAGGCCGTCCACCTCCAAGTGGCGGGAGAGTACCCTGCCTCCGCCACGGGCAGAACCCGCTGAACATGCTACCGTTACGGACACGGCTACGCTCGTCGAGCAGAGCTTTGACGAGAATGTGCTGAGGGCGCTGTGTGACCTAGATGTGAGATCATGGTTGCATATACACTATACTAACGCCTGACTGGACTGTCTATCCGTGCAGTGTGGTGTGCCACTACTATTAGACCGAATAAAGCAGAGCATGATCTCCTGCAGAGTATGTCCTACCATTTCGCTTTCCAGTTATTAGGCCGACTCAATCATTCGGCCTTTGTCACCTTACACTTCACTAGGAAGCTTCTGTGTTCTTTAAGAAGCGGGCTATGTTGGAGGAAGAGTATGGGCGAAGTCTTCAGAAGCTCGCAAAGACAACGTCTGACACGTATGCTATGAACGATGGGAAGGCTGGGTACGATACACTTTCATACAGAGTTATACATGTCTTCATACCCCTTGTTCCTCTTAGATCGTACGTCAACGCATGGCAATCAAGCATGAAGATGCACGAGACTATGGCCGAGACTCGTCTGCGGTTTGCGCAGCGTCTCAATGAGATGAGCGAAGAGCTGTCTACGCTTGCCAAGGAAGTAGATAAAAACAGAAAACAAGTCCGTTGCCCTGATACTGCGTATCGGATTACATCTGACATACCCCCAGACCAAGGAACTTGCTGGGCGCTACGAGCGAGCTCTGCAGGAATCGGAAGCCGCTACGGAGAAGTGCAAGAATCGCTTTGATATTACTGCTGAGGAGTTGGAGCGCCTGCTTCTACAGAAGGAGGGCGAGTCTGTGCGAGATAATGTTCTGCAGGGTCGGTCGCCAGGCGGCGTGGGAGGCAAAAGAGCTATTGGCAAAGCCGTCGCGAAAGGAGGCTTACTTCTGAAGGGCAAGAACCCCGGAAATGTGAGAGGTTCAATGCAGCGTGGTAATATTCTGGCTCTGACGATGACGTAGATTCAACGGCAGGAAGATGACATCCGGGCTCGGATGTCGAGAGAATCGGACGCATATCGCAAAGCTGTTACCGATACCCAAGCGATACGACAAGAATATTTTAACTTCCAGCTGCCGCGAATATTACGCGTGAATACTTATCTTTTCTTCGCCATGTATGAACAAAGTTGCTGATAATGCACATTTCGTCAGGCCCTCAAAGAGTGCGTCGACGAGATCGACCTGGGAACGCAGTACCATCTGTCCCGTTATGCGTTCTTATTTGAGAGCATCGTTCTCAGCGATGCCACGACACTCTCGCCGACTGATGAGAACAGTACGTAGCGCTTTGACTCACGCATGATGAAAATACTGATCACTCCTCAGTACCCGGCTTGAAGTCAATCATCGAGTCTATTGACAATCGAACCGATTTCAAGACGTACATGCAGAACTACGCCTTCACTCACGGGGGTGCGCATGCCCGTGGTCCGCGAAGAGACGGTCCTCGGGAAGAGGGCTTCGTGAGTGGCCCAACAATGTTTATATTGCCTTCTCTGACGTATTGCGGACACAGCTGCCACCAATCCCTACGATCAACCCGCATGCTGCCGGATCACCCAGCACTTCGAATTCGCAGATGCCGGACAAGGGCCGCCCGACGTTCGGCGTCGACCTCGCCGAGCAGATGGCACGCGATGATGTGGATGTTCCGCCCATCATGGTCAAGTGCTGTGAGGCGATTGAGAAGTATGGAATGTTCTCGCAGGGTGTCTACCGCGTGGGAGGGACGATGAGCAAGGTCGCGAGATTAAAGGAGAAGCTTGATAGAGGTAAGGCTGCGGTGTGCATCTCTACCATCTGGCTGGTGCTAATAATTGATGGACGTGATGACCAGATCTCGACTCTGTCAGCCTGGATGCGGACGAGTGGTCTTCAGATATCAGCAACGTGACGAGTGTGCTCAAGCTATGGCTGCGCGAGCTCCCCGACCCGCTGCTCACGTTCGGTTTGCATAATGGCTTCTTGGATGCCGCGCGTATGTGTCATCATCTTACGCCAATGCGATTATCTGACAATTCTGCAGGAAATGAGAACGAGCGGTTACGACACATCCGACTGCACGAACGAGTCAACGACCTCCCTGATCCCAATTACTCCGCTCTCAAGTACTTCATGGGCCATCTGCACAGGTGCGTCCGATCCCTGCTACCCGTTCCGGCCCGATCCTGACTCCCCACAGGATCGTCCTACACGAGGCACATAATGCAATGTCCGTGCAGAACCTTGCCATCGTGTTCGGGCCCACGCTCTTCGGGCAGAGTCAAGCGAACGGTCAAATGAACGGCATGGCTGATGCCTCGCTACAGAACAAGGTCCGTCCATCGGTGCCTGTCCGGGTTCTCCATCTGATCCTTCCATGATTTGCAGGCTATCGAAACTATTCTGGAACACTACACAGACATATTTGTGGACGAGGGTGATACATAGTAGTCTATCAGGAGGGTTCTTAGTTATATTTATGCCGTGTTCCACATTGGAGTATCACTATACCCGCATCGCAGCATTGTATCTCTTACTAGCTGGTTCACACTTGACGTGTTCTCGCCGAGCTGCGCTCTGGGACCGTTTGTATTACGACCAACTGTACTTTGAATCTATATCTTATTCGAGTATTTGCATGGTTCTTTTCGGTTGGCTGCCATGCATTCTGTGATGGGGAGGGCGTTGGCAATGCGAGTTGAAATGTGACGCGTGGTAATACAGGATATCGTCAAGGCGATGACCAAATACATTCGGGCCCGAGATCCAGTAGAAGGATGCTATGGAATGCGAAAACTAAAGATGTCGTGCGGCAGTTCCATAAATACCGAGAGCCAGAGGCAGGGTGCGCCGGTAGAGCCAGATAGGACCCCAAAAATAGGACCCGATGGGTGGCAGATTGCCACCCGCGTGCCCGCGCGCCCGCGCGTGCGGCGCCCTGCGCTGAAAATAGCAATAGCGTCAGTACGTGTTCGGGAGCGCGGCGCAGGGCGGATGCAGGCCTTTGTGCCAGCCCCGGTGGCGGCGGTGGCGACTAGCTGCGCGTAAAGGGCGGCGTCGGGTGTGGGACCCAGATCTGCTCGCGCGAAAGGGTCCACTTGGTCTGGGAGGGGAAGATGACCTGCCGCAGTGAGGGACAGCCGCGCGCCCAGGTCGTACAGAGCGAGGACTCCTCGAGCGCGTTGCCCGGCCCGATCCCGTCCACGCTCGTCGGGGAGAGGTCGAGCTGGTGCAGCGCGGGGAAGGCGCCGAGCACGGGCGTCAGGCCCGCAAGGAGGCTCTGCGAACGAGCGGTCAGTGTCAACGGGTATGAGCAAAGCAAGGGGGCACAACGCACGATGCCGGACATGGTCCAGTGCAAGGTGTGCCGGAGGGCGAGCTTGACGCGGAGAACCTCGACCCGGGTGAGGTGGCGCGAGACGTCGCGCAGGAGGATCGGCGTGACGCTCATCGCAGAGAGGTCGAGCCAGCGGATGCGCGCGGCGGACTGCGCGATGCGCTCGAGGTCGCGCTCAGTGACGAACTCGTGCCCGACGAGCGCGAGCTGGCGCACGGGCCGCCCCGGGAGCACGCTCGCCGCCGCCGCCGCCGACCCGCGGAACGAGGCGAGCTGCGGGAGGTCCGTGGACGCGAGCGCGAGCGGCTCGTACATGTCTGCGAGGCGCAGGTGCTGCAGCGCGGGCGTGCGCGCGAGAAACCACTCGAGGCGCGGGGCCGGGGTCAGGCTGTGTTTCGGTGGGGCGGCGCCACGGCCGATGCCGCTGAGCGCGAACAGACGCAGGTGCGGAAAGGCGCAGCCGTCGAGAATGCCGCGGGTTGAGATGGGCACGCCCGGAAGGCCAAGTGCGAGCTCGAGGGCGTCGAGCTGGACGAGCGTGCGGAGCGCGCGGTTGAGCGTCGCGAGCGCGGGCTCAACGAAGGGCATGTACTGTTCGCGTGGGCCGTCCTCAGTCTGCCAGCGGACGGCAAGCTTCTTAACGGGTTCGGCGAGGTGAGGGTGATGCAGGAGGGTCTCGCAGCAGCGGAGCGTGCGCCATGGGACGGGTGAGGAGTGTGGGAGGGTGTCCAGGAGGGCGATGTTGGTGTAAAGGATACGCTCGGCGACGGCTTGGAAGCGATGCGAGACGCGGAGGACGTGCACGAGCACGCTCGGCTGCAGCTCCTCAAGGATCGCGGAGAGGGTCTCGTTGGGCAGCGCACTGGCCATCGCGGCGAAGGTGAAGAAGGTCGCGGACGCTGTGGGCGAGTGTGGAGTGTGAGATGAGCAGATCCGTGCACGGAATGCGTATGTCGGACACACCGGGCCTGAGAGTGCAACTACGCCTGGCAGTGGATCGCTGGCGATCTAGCAGCAGTACCGACGAGTCCTTGCGTCTGAAGAGGCGGAGAAATCGCGGGGAATGGGGGGAGAGCGTTCCCAAGCTGGGCCTAGCACCACGGTAACATGAGGATGATGAATACTGTGGACGAGAGAATCGCAGAGGAATTACCGTAAATTAGTGAATTGCAGCGTCTAACGGGCTGCTGGGCACACGGACTGGCCCCCGGTGCTATGACGATAGAGGGTAAGAGGGCTGCAGCCGCGCTCTGAATAGTCATATTATCTCCAAATAATGCGGGGTGAAGGAGGCCAAGTGAAGAGAGGCCGGGCAATCGCGTACAAACGCGTCTGGGGGAAGACAGGGTGTGAGCGCGAGAGTCGGGAAGGCACGCGGAGGAGAGCCGCGAGGGCGGTGTACTTACTTGAAGGAAGCGCGGCGGGTGGCGAGGGACGCCAAAGGGACGCCGAGGAACTCACGTCGAATCACACGCGTATACAGTTACAGCTGATAGAGGATAGAATATGACAGTACTGTTGTACAGTAAATAATGATACACCGAGATAACACCGAGCCACGACAACGCTCAACCGCCGCCTATGCACCGAATCCGTACAGCGTGCGGCCAGACCGCTTCAGCGCGTACACCACGTCGAGCGCGGTGACCGTTTTCCGCTTTGCGTGCTCAGTGTAGGTGACCGAGTCGCGGATGACCTGCGTATGGGCGACACCGGGTGAGCGAGCGTATAAATAACGCGACGGTGAGACGGGCTTACATTCTCCAGGAAGATCTTGAGGACACCTCGTGTCTCCTCGTAGATGAGACCGGAAATACGCTTCACACCACCACGACGTGCGAGACGGCGAATGGCGGGCTTGGTAATGCCTGTGGGTGACGAACAAGGCACATCAGACGGATCCGAAGAGCGTAGAGTGATAGACGTACCCTGAATGTTATCACGAAGGATCTTGCGGTGACGCTTCGCACCACCCTTTCCGAGGCCCTATCAATGGATTGTATGTAAGCCCGGGGCCCGTCGACTACTGAGTACCGACCCACGCACCTTACCACCCTTTCCACGGCCAGACATGTTTATCGGATGAAGTTGTTGAGTTGGGAGATTGGTTTGAAGTGTGGTCGCGAAGGCGAGGACGAGAGTGCTTGTTGGGGGCGGAGGGACAGTTAACGAGGCCTACGGGCGCGGGGTACTTATATACCGGCGCGGAGGGCGCGCGCACGTGAGCCAACTCTATTTTGTTGAATGCGATTCAACGCGTCAAGCGCACGTGGCCCGCGTCGCGTCCGCGCGCCCCGCCGCCGTTATAAGACCTGCCCCCCGCCATGCCCCGGCCCACCGTCCACCCCGCCACCGCCCCGCCTTACCACTCCAAACTCGGCCAACCACCGCCCTCTACTACTTAGCACAAATGGCCCGTACCAAGCAGACCGCGCGCAAGTCCACCGGTGGCAAGGCGCCCCGCAAGCAGCTCGCTGCCAAGTCCGCCGCACGTAAGACCGCGGTGAGTACACACTAGAACCTTGTGGATGAGCGGACTTGGGTGCTCAATTCGACGTGAATAAAGGCCGCGACAACCGGTGGTGTGAAGAAGCCTCACCGCTTCCGCCCTGGAACCGTCGCCCTCCGTGAAATTCGTCGTTACCAGAAGTCGACTGAGCTCCTCATTCGCAAGCTCCCCTTCCAGCGCCTCGTCCGTGAAATCGCGCAGGACTTCAAGGTCAGTCCCTTCTTTAGATGAATTGGTAACTTAGTGCTGACACGGGCACAGACCGATCTGCGCTTCCAGTCGTCCGCCGTGATGGCGCTCCAGGAGGCCTCTGAGGCCTACCTTGTCTCCCTCTTCGAGGATACCAACCTCGCAGCCATCCACGCGAAGCGTGTTACCATCCAGCCCAAGGACTTAGTGAGCACCACCCGGCTTTCCTTCGTTGATCATTCTCTGACTGGTCCTCTTCAGGCGCTGGCACGGCGGCTGCGGGGCGAGAGGTCATGATTGTGATGTATTCTACTAGTGTTGTATTTGTTTTTGTACTATTTATCCCCTCCGGTTAATTTTCCTTTACCTCTCACTTGCGGTGCGAACATGACGAAAGCCGTGTGCATACGGTCGTGCCAAATGAAAGAATGCTTACGTCGTGTGTACGCATCTTCTCCGTACCAAAAAAGAGGGCTGTGTGCATATATTCCCAGGTGCAAGCTGCGGGACCTAGTGTATGGTACAGAGTGGGGTGATAGCAATGTCCTAAACCAAGCCAAAGAGCGTCGAGAGTGAGTAGCAAATGATAGTAGTCAAAAGGGGCAGCTGACGAGACAACGGGCAGGGTATGCATGTATGATACAACGAACCAAATTCCACTCCCAAATTACCCATTTGCATAAACTCCCGCACTCAGGAAAAGATTACGCAAAGTCGGATGCCTGGCCGCCATACCGCTTCGGCAGCTCTGCTGCATCGATGACCGGCAGGACTGCTGCACCGATCGTCGACGGGCCACTGCCGATCATGCTCATCTTTGAGAGCGTCTTGGCGGGCATGAGGGGCTTGAACATCCAGAACACCCAGGTCAGCAGGCTCGGCACGTTCACGAAGAACTTGCGGTACTAAGCAAATTCATCAGCGCTGGTCCACTAACAGCGAAATGGAACAAACGAAAGGAGCACGACTCACGAGGAACTCGGGGTAGTAGTCCTGGAAGATCTTCGTCGCCTGCGCTGCTGCTGCCTTCTGGTTGGCGTCGCGCCCAAAAATCATGGGTACGCCGTCGTAGTCTGGCTACCTCGTGAGATCGGCATTACATTATGCAGGAAACGTGCGGACGCACCATGAATCTGGACCATCTGGTCCTGGGTCACAAAGTCCAGCTCCGCGATGCATTTTTCCATGAAAGCAACGCGCCACCTGCATCATTCCGGCAGAACCATAAGCAAAGCGCGCCTCCACCATGCAGAACGGGACGTACCGGATGAACTCCTCGACGTTGCCGAACGCCTTCTTGTTCCCGCCGTACAGATTATACCTGCGCACTCACCATCAGCACGCACCGCAAGCACCACGCAAGGGAGAACACGCACACAACCGGTCGCCCATCCTTGTCGTGCCCAAAGATCTTCCCGACGCCCCCGAAGGTCTCTTCGTCGTACTCCGCCTTGGTAACTTCATCAACCTTGAATTCCTCGCGCCACTTGAGCGTATCGGAGAGCATCTTCCGTGCCGCTTCAACATCGAGGTCCCTGGCAAATCATCCCTCAGCCCACGACGCTCACGCATCCACGAAGGCGAACAAAATGTCAGGCGCACCTCGCACGGAGGAACTTCATGAGCACGACGCTCACGCGTGCGTCCGTCGCGGGCGCATCGCCTGAGAGGGGCACGCCCCAGAGTGTCACGGATTCGCGGTCGGTGACCGCACCCGCGATCGCCTCGGACAGCTGCGCGCGCAGCTCCTTCAGCGCGGCACGCTCTGGTTCGGTGAACTTCTCCGTGAGCGCGTTCTGCGGGTCGTCTGTGGGGACAGGCACGGTGTCCTGGAATGCTGATGGAGGGAAGAGGGGTGAGCTGGGAGGACACACAGTTGAGAGGAGAGCGCACGTTGGTCGGATGTAGGGGCGGGCACGGCTGCTACGGTAGGTTCGGCGAGCTGTGCGGGTTCGAGTGGTGGCGCGGCTTCTGTTGTTGTTGCAGTTGTCTCGGTGGTCTTTGTCGGTTCCACAGACGTCGGTTCGGGTGCTGACGCTGCCGTTGTCGCAGCTTCAGCGGCAGGGGCAGCGTCGGTGGCTATGGCGAGCGTTGGCTCGGGCGCAGCAGTCGTTGGCTCATGTGTCGGCTCAGACATGTCGGGCGGTATATCCGGTACGGGCAAGAGATGTGGGACGGTTGAAGATGGTGGAAGCGTGCGGAATCGTACGTGCGAGAGCGGACGCAGTTTATTAACGTCGGCTGGGCGGGCGCTATCTGATAAGATGAGATTGTGTTGCCTCCCAGCGATCGGACCCTGTCAGACCCTGTCACCTATGCTACGATCTGTCCGCGCGCGTCCTGCTCGTCCCCTTCTGCATCTTACATGTGGAAAGCGCTTCGACGATTTACTATCACGTTCTCCGCGTTTCCAGTACTTGTTTCGTTCGCTCAGACACGGCATGGACACGTTCAGACATTGGAAGGCATCTCGTCTCGGCTTTTCTAGTACTGCGATCAGATTGCGCAGAGATACAACAGTACTATCTCGGCGAGTTGAGCGATCTAGCAGTCCTGGCGCAACAGCAGAGCCCTTGTCGTCACATCCCCGCAGAAGAGTACCAGCGCGTCATCATGGCGCTGTCTTGTATAACCGCAGCGCGAGGTTTGTCACATTACCAGCGAAAGTCTGCGGAGTACTATTGATCCCAAGGAGAACGATGGCCACATCGCAGACATTCCATTGGTCCGCGATCCTCTGAGCCTTAGGGATTCGACTTTTGTGGAAGTAGCCAATAAGCAGGGACGGCAATGCGAGTTGCGCTCGAAGATTGAGTATCAAGGCACATCAATTGCAAAAACAATATGATAATTGTACACTGTAGCATACATAGGCTCTGATATTGTGTCGATCAATCAGAACCGTAGATATACTCATTGGCGTAGTACTCCCTAGCGTAGTCCTCCAGCTTTTGAGGGACAATGTCCGGATACAGCTCGCGCACATCGAGGGCTCCCAGTGCTTTCGCATTCTCCAGAGAATTCTCGCCCAGGATGTGTGTGCAGTACTTGTAGAGCGGTGCAATCAGACCCACGAGATTCTCGAAAGAGGGAGTCTCTTGATATATGGCCCTCGCGGATGCGATCCGCTGCAGGAGTTCTTCCTCTGAGACCTATATTAATCAGCGGCGTTGGTCAGATGCCGCTCCGATGATCGGGAGTATGAGCCTGTCCGTGTCGTACCTGAACGCGATTCGCTCGCAAAAATTCACCATCGCCCGATACTCTCGCTCCAATCTCAAACGCTTCTTGCCCCGTAACCTCGTCTTCCCAGACAATCACATACCGATTCAACGTCCTTTCATCTGTGATTATCCGCGCGACATAATCGGCAATGTGGTTCTTGTTGGTCACAAGGAACTTTTTATTCCCCTCGCCATGAAATTCGCGGAACAGTGCCGCAAACGGGGTCTTGCTGTTCCTCGGCGGAGGGAGGCTGACCTGCGACCACAAGCCCACGTCGATGAACGTGTACCCGATGCCGAGGCTGCGCACAAAGTCGTGTATGTCGTCCTTGTGTTCGCGCAGCTCGCTGATCCCGCGCCCGCCAGGGTTCGCCCAGTCGGACGGGATCACCCGCTTCACGCCGGCCTCCTTGGCGGCCTGCAGAAGCGGCTTCTGGAGAGAAACCGCCAGCACCGAGACGGCGCTAATGAGCACTTCTACGTCCGAAAGGGCTTCCTTGAGCTTGTCGATGGCGTCGCCGAGGTCGCCGAGACGGATTTCGACGCCTTTCGAGCGCAGCTGCTCGGTCTCAGGCTTCGCCGCTGATGATGGGCGCACAAGCGCGATCAGTCGCTACATAAGAATGTACAAATATTAGGGTTGGAACGAGGAACATGACTAGGGGACTCACGAAAGAACCTGTCTTGGAGAGACCGTTCACCAGCGCCCTCCCTGTTATGCCTGTCGCGCCGACTAGAAGAACAACGGGTTTCGTGCTCATTCTATCGCTAGTTGAATGTCTCTGCTCTGAGAGTGCTCTGGGTGGATGCGTTCGACTGTTGCCTCTCAGAACGCCTTGCATTTATACTCGCTCACGTCGCTGACTAAATCCGACTCTACCGGCTATTAGAGAAACGGCATTGGGGAGAACTCAATTGCGCGAGAGTAGGTCACACAACGCGCATCACGCTAGGCTCTTGGTACTGTGAAGGGGTGGTGACCGCGATAACGTCCATGAACCGGCATCACGACACATCAACGGACCTCAACGCGTACATCCGGCAGAGGCTCGGGCTTACCTACCCGTAGAATTTATCCCGTCGTTCGGAAATCAGAGGTGCTTACATAGAGGCAGAAAAGCGATGTGAGCTGTGCTTTCCGAGTTCGGAGGACACATGACTGAGTAAATGCACACATCTAGAAGTCTTTAGAAGGCCTGGAGTGATCAGGGATATGGCCAGAGATCTCGCCTGAGAGCTGCTAGATGAGTGGATGGTGGCCAGACCTAAGGTACAATTAGTAACCAGAGAAATGTGTCGATATTCGAGAGTTGCTGAGGAAGATATACGTGCTTGGCGAGCCGGATGTTAAAGCTACTTGGAGCATTCGATTCGGTTGCCGGCGGCCGCGGTCGCCCAGAGCTCGAATGATTTGTTGTCAAGTTCTTCTCGGTTTGTGCAACCGAGAATGTATTTGCCAGCTGATGCGTCCTTGATCAACGTGAGCGTATGAGAATGTATGCTCTGCTCATTGAGTGCCTACCACCGACCCGGACGATCGGACCAGATAAGGAGGTATGTCACGTGCGCGAGTTCGTTTGATGATCGAGTGCGCGACGGGACTTTGAGATTGCCATCATTGCTCGTCTGCACATCTCGAGGTTCTTCCGAAAAGAACTTGTTTGGATGTCGACATTACTACCTCAGGCTCCTGATGGTGATGGACTGTCTACATTCCATACTGTTGTGAATCACCATCAACAACATCGGGTTTTGGGAAATCCAGACGTTTGGCTTCTCATCTTCGATGAGCTCGAAGACGTTACAACGGGGGCGGATGCGAAGGCTTCTGTCCGGAAAGCCACTTTGGCCAGTGTAGCACACGTGTCGAAAGTTGTCTCTGAACCTGCGTTAGATGCCCTCTGGAGGCATCTACCGGGGTTACGAACATTCGCCGCGATCCTCTCAGGATGGCATCAGGAGCGGGGAGAGTCATCGGCTCACACGGAAATAGTATGTTGCTGCGATTCATAGTTTGGCTCTGGCCCTACCTGGCTAGTCTGGTGGAACAAATAGGGAGCTCTACAGATATAGACGGCTGCAGTACTATGGTCCTCGCGTCCGGAAACTCCGAAATGACGAGGAAAATGATCCCATGCTGGCTTCTAGGCTCACATATATCGCTGAGAAGTATCCGAGTGAACCCCTTCTCCCCAACTTACAGTCAATCGAATGAGGTCCCGTATTACGCACTTCTTTGTGGGATCTCATGTCCTTGCCTCCCCCTTCACTGTGCTATGCCAAGCTCGTTCACGCCCCCGTTCCGAAAGACCGCAGCAAAAATCAATCAATCCATCTCACACCAGACACGATCCTCGCCAAGCTCTTTAGTCACGCACAGGGCCTCCAGAACTTTGATTTTGAGACGAATCAGCACTGCTTTGCACAAGATGGTAGCCGTATACAAGCCTATACAGAGCTCACAACGATCAGGCTAGCAAGTTCCAGCATCGTCTTCTGGACTCCTGCTCTAGTTGTGACCACGACTCTGTTGGAAGCTCTAGCGGCCCTTCCCGCTCTCACTACACTTGTGTTGGACGCTCGGCATTTTGATATCGCAGGCCCTCGAGTGGGTCTCCGATGACTTCGTCACCTGGAACTTTTCTCTAATCCATATGCAGTGAAAGACGAGACGTTGATGTCTATCATTGATGCACCATCTCTCATCTCTATCCGGTTCTGTCTCATGCAAGCCGACAATATAGCTCATGCTCGGAGCCATCTCGAGATGCTCGTCAAGTACTATCCGAGAACGCTCAGCGAGCTGACGTCCTCCTTCGGGATGGGATTCGAAGGAGATACCAGCCTAGACAACTTGCTTGCTCCTCTGCGCGCCTTTACCAAGCTCACCAAGCTCAGCTGCGACCTTTTATATCCGTTCGATGTAACGTTCTTCGACCGAGATGTGCGTATGCTTGGGGAAGCCTGGCCGCAGATGAAACATCTGAGGCTCTTTTACCCTCAGCATGCCAAGCCTTCATTGTCGGCGCACTGCTTCATCCCGTTCACCCGTCACTTCCCTCATCTTGAGTCCCTTGCGCTCTGTGTAGTAGACCTCACCTCCGACATACCTTCCACACAAGACATCGCAATTCATAGACAACTCAAATCCCTTACTATTCGGCTCATATCAGGGTCCACAACAGAGGGTACGAAACTTAGAGCCTTCGCGAAGCTGCTTTTCGCGATTTACCCGCATGTCCCCCACCTGTTATTCTCCACCTACTCAACGCAAGGTCGGCAACGGGTAATCTACAAACGAGCAGTGGCAGGCCGCTGAACATGATGTGCTGAGAGCCTACGATCATATATTAAGGCTAGAAATTGTGGGCGTCGCAAGTCGGGTGCCCGACCTACGTGGTAGCTCTGCAGACGAATGGAGATGACCGTCAGTTCATGGAATACATAGCGAATCTACAAGCTCATTCTTGCAATATCCATGCACACAGTTATTGAGAGCACCACAGTATAAGTCTTTGACCGATGCGATTTTGATGTGCTTGATTTGAGACAGTCAGTACGTGAGTCCTCCATACACTTGAGATCATACGTCGTGTTTCCTTAGAACCCTGATTGGTGGAATCCACTTCTGCTGCTGCCATCATCGATTCTGCCTTGATGAAGTACTGTGACAGAAGAGGGTTTCAGAGCGCAGCACCATAGGATACAGTTCATACATGGCTCCCCTCGTCTGCAGGCATTTGCGCTCTCCGTCATTTAGCTCCCCCCGGCTTCCCGTGACGAAAGATGTCGGATTTCATCATCAGCTCAAGTCCCAGGTAGTTCGCCTCATTCTAGGCTCTACGGTAATAATGAAAAACCAAGCTCAACGCCTTCGAGAAGCTGTTAGTATCCACGATTTACCCATTCGTCTTCGACCTAGCATTCTACCTGTATACGACGCAGCGCAATTTGCAACAATATGTCTTCAACCGCGAAGTATTTGGAGGCTCCTAGAAGCATGTTGCTAAGGATTTGCAGATCAAGAGTTGTGCGGGATATTACAAGCTGCGTGTATATATCGTACAGTAGCTCTGCGGACGTGGGGTGATGTTCGCGGTATGCAAATGAAAGAGACGAATCAACTTACTGTATACAAGGTGAAGTATCGCCAACGGCACCACTGGACCCACTCCACAGGACTTCTACTGGCGTAATTTCGATGCGCGTGATTTGCGATGATCGACGCCTTGGTCTTCCGCGCGTCTTCGCTCGCGTATCGCACTGCCCCTCGGCACGGATGGTTGTGATCCGCTTTCTGATGCTTCCGTTCCAGCTGACTCCACCAGATTAGGTGCAGTGAGAAACTTGAGGATCGCGCTCCCACGAGGTCACGGTACACGGGATTCCGCGCAATGAGCCAGAACGCACCTCGATTCCGAAAAGCGACCTGTCAATGATTGTTGATTCGTGCATCTCCAACACGCCCAATTAGCCATGAGGGGCACAGGAAGCCTTTCGGTCATGTATCTTCGGGACTAAAAGTTCATACACACAGGCTATTGCTCACGAGAGCTTCGCTGATGGGAATCTCCAGGGAATCCTAGCGCTAGTCGTGGACCTGGCTAAGCCGTTCGCGAACGCTTGGTAAGACACGATTGTCGACTGAAGTGCTCAGGCGCTCAGCCCGCTAGCATATAATGGAGCAGCAGAGTCAATTCTCAGGCCCGCAGCCGTCCCTCGCCGCAGGCATACGTCTCAAGACTAAACTTGAAGCCCATCATGAGCATCCCTTTCACGTCTCTCTATATCGGTGGTCAGTATCGCCCAGCCAGCGACGGGGGTACTTACGAAGTACGCAATCCGCACTCTCAGCAAGTGGTCGGCACTGCAGCAGCCGCGACGAGCCAAGACTGCAAAGACGCCGTAGATGCCGCCCACAAAGCATACCTCTCCTGGGAGCAGACGCCGCTGACCACGAGACGTGATATTTTCTTGAAGGCGGCCGACCTCTTGCAGGAAGAGAGATTCCGAAACCCGTTTACTGAAGCTCTGGTGCAGGAGACCGCCTCAGTCGACTTCATGGTTGCGTTCAACCTCCGCGGTACCGCGGCCAGCCTGCGCAACTATGCCGCTACGATTTTGAACTATAAGGGGCAAAGCTTCCCGTCTGCCAATCCTGGTGGGAATGTGGCGGAGGTCAGGAAAGCTAAGGGTGTCGTGTAAGCTCTGCAACACAGACCTGGTGTGACGATGGTTCCTGTAATTTCGTCGCAGTTTTGGTATTGCACCCTGGAATGCACCCTTAATCCTCACCATCCGAGCGATGGCAGTTCCCGTTCTGTGCGGTAATGCGGTCGTCCTCAAATGCTCCGAGATCAGTCCTCGAACCCAGTCGGTCGTAACGGGACTCTTCAAGGAGGTGGGCTGCTCCCAGTCGCATTAATTATCGCTGATCAAGCTGAATAGGCTGGACTGCCTGATGGCGTCTTGAATTTCATCTCGACATCGAGGTCAGATGCTCCGACGAGAGTGGCTGAGATCATCGCCAATCCGCTTGTTCGCGTAGTGAACGTAAGTTGATCTGCAAAGTTATAGTGTTACACGGTGTTGAGTCCCGCCCATAGTTCACCGGGAGCGATGTCGTCGGTAGGATTATAGCAGGGGAGGCTGCGAAGTATCTCAAGCCTTGCGTCTTCGAGCTCGGAGGGAAGTCCCCAGTCGTCGTGCGTTTGTCGAATTCGATAGATCAAACCTACATCTGCTGACCTACGCCATAGGTACTCGAAGACGCTGATATCGATCGTGCCGCTCGAGCTATCGCCTCGTCTGCCCTGCTTCACTCAGGACAGATCTGCATGTCGACCGAACGTGTCATCGTGGCTAGAAAGGTCGCACCTGCGCTCACTTCTGCGCTCACCGTCCTATTCAAGAAGGTGCAAGCCGGTGGACCAGGGAGCGATATTTCGGCACTCTTTCGAGAGGACTCTGCAGTCAAGGTCACGGATATGATCAAAGACGCAACCGAGAAGGGCGCCAAGCTTCTCGTGGGCGACGGCACGAGGGATGGAGCTGTAGTCCAACCACATCTTGTCACGGACGTGAAGACAGATATGTGGATTTGGAACCGAGAGACGTTTGGTCCAGGTAATGAATGCACTTAGTTGACGGACGTGATCGGCATCTGATAAGTCCCTCACAGTAACGACCGTGATTGAATTCGACACCGTTGATGAAGCAATCGAGCTTGCGAATACTTCAGATTACTCACTGACAGCTGCTCTCTGGACACAAAACCTCAACAATGCATTCGATGTTGGAAGTCGAATTCGAGCAAGTAAGTGCCCTGATGCAATGTTCTGAGTTCATTGGCTTACCTGAGTCGACCGTACAGGTCACATCAACCTCAATGGGCCGACCGTTCATACTGAAAGTTCAGGTAGGGGAATCGGAGGCCTAGGGTGAGTCACAACATATACATGTAGTTGTGTCTTCATTGATCGAGTATCTCAGTGGCGCAACCGGATACGGCCACTTCGACGTCGATAGCTTCACAGACATCAGGACGCTCGTGATCCATCCTGCACAGAATCCATGGTACCCGGTTGTTGGTTGAGAACGCCAGTCGTCCAGGAGCAAGGAAGTGTATTGTACAGTATGGATGCAATTCGGTGCGTGATACGAGCAGAATTCCGTTCGGTAAGGGTGTGGTATAATGTCGTATTCTCAATGGCACGAAGCTTCGTCGACGTATGTCTCCAATAATTGTGAACCATCGAGTGTTCGCCCTGCAATCGCCATGTCCTCAGCGACACCTGCAATGGCGAGCTTGCTCAAGTGAAATCCGCGAGAGTTACGGAAAGCGAGACTTGATTGGATCGCTTTTATAACATCCTCGATAGGTGGACGAGTGACCTCGTATCGTATGTCGCGGAGGTGTGGTAAGAGAAGACTCTCGGAAGGCTCAGAGGGCTGAAGCGAGCCAAGGGCGTGCCATAAGTCTGCGCGATCGTCACGGGCCTTTGTATGCAGCGCAACCAAGGCTGGCATCGAAGTGAAGATGGTTCGCCAATCTTCCAGTCGACAGATAGTCCAGTCGACACTAAGATTCACGTGCATATCTACAATCGGCATTGAGGAAAACACTTGAGCGATGGTACTAAGTGCGTCGGCCATCCACTTGTCGTCGAACCAGGCGACACCCAGTGAGATGGACCAGTCTTCACGGTCCGTGGCAGATACCCGAAAGAGGACATCGTTATCCCAATCTTGCCGCTCAACGGACAGACGCCCTTCGTGCAGGCCCGCGGGTAAAGCGTCGCGAGAGCGTTGAAAGATACTGCAGATGTGGTGCAATGTTGTCGTCCCATTTCCGAAGCTTCCACGCGCGAGGTCGATATATAGTACGCTTTGGGAGGACACTGCCAAATGATCCAGGATAGATAGCGCAGTGTCTGCGTAAGGATCGCAGATTCTGAGTTCTCGTAAATATGGCACGGAAACCTTTGCGAGCCTCTCGCTGCTATCATCGAACGCGTTTCGTGTCAGGGGAGGCGAACTGCTGTTCTTTTTGCACCAGAACGAGCGAGAGGCGATATCAATGACATTGATATGCAAACTTTGCAGGTTAGGTAATCCAGGCAGAAGCCGCAGAAGCTGCGAGAGAGAGATCGTGTCTAGCACGTTCCATAGGTGTAACGAGGATAGCGCGTGGAAAGACGACTCGTCGCACTGAATGGATCCGTTCGTGCTAATGGTGCGCAGCTTTGAAGAGACAGTGCTCGACAGGTGCAATGGTAAGCCAGAGGCTTCATTAAATGCTGCGATCTGGAGGGATTCAAGGCAGTGGAAAGGGGCGAGGTCGAGCGGTATGTAGTGATCCGTGGTAATGTTCAAACGGCTGATGTGACTGGCGTGCTCGTGAAGCGCGATGATGAAAGCTGCGGTAACCGGGGGAAGTGGAAACGACTCGAACGAAACGTGTGCAGACTTGCTCCATGACTTGTGGTATTCAAATGTGATCTGTGCTGGCGCTTGGCGTCCACGCTGTAACGCAAGGCGTAGGAAGGGTATATTTGCTCCTCGTGCTATCTTCGCCCATAGTAGAGGTGTGTCGAGAGCGATGGCGCGCCAGTAGCGGCATACTCTCATCAACTCGGCAAAGGACCAGTGGTCGCAAAAATGAGATATCCTTGATTGGTTGAAGACGATCTCAACCAAGAGTTCAACAGGAAGTCGGTGAATGAGGGCTCTGGTGTTATGGAGGGAACGACATGCGTGGTGTTGTGGAAGATTGCCCTGCACTTTCACACCTCGACAGGAGTCCACCTCTGCATGTCCCGGCTCATCTAGTGGGCCCCTGCGGAGATTACGAAGCCCCAGGTCCAACTCCGGTTTGACGATACTCTGCATTTGAGTCATGAGTCGAAATTCGGACCAATTCCCAGTATAAGAGCCAACTGGTGGATCGCGTGGACTTTCATAAAAGTGTAACAGTGTCAGCACCTATTGACGTGTGATGGGGGGTTTCAGAGCCAGGACATACCGAATAGCAGTTCCAGCGATGGACAGCGGCAGCGATCTTCCAGGTGTCGTCAGAGGTGGCCGCTCCTTATATCAAAATCGCAGCAGTCACTCCACGTTGTCCCATCGTTGTTGCGCTAATCCACGTTTGCAAGTAACAGCAGGGTCAATAATGAAGCAACCCGATTCCCCTGGCAGGGTTGACGCCACTGCACGGTTCAGTGCCTGTTCGGCACGTATGCATCCCTCGCGTTCAATGCGAGCCGGCAGGGTAAGCTAGCGAGCTTGCGAGCGCTACTGCGCGCTCTCGACTAGCTTGAAACCTCTTGAAACTTGTTCTAAAAGGCTCTACGGCAAGGGACCGTTCCGAAGACCGAGGCGCCCTCGCATCACGCGTAAGCTCGTAAGACGCCGGAGCAAATATTTGTTCGCGGTGGCCGGGCGCTTAATCGCGGATGGCTCGAGCTAGCGCCCATTTCACTAGCTAGAGCTTGCCGCCACCAATGTCAACCGATCCTAGCCCCTCGATTACGACACATGTCCAAGAGAGCGAGCCGATAGCGAGCGTACCGTGCTCTATGTAAGGTTCGCAGAGTTGTGTAGCTTTGGTTCAACACTCCTGAAGCTTTTGCAGCTGCCGCCGTCAGTTCTCGAGGTACACTTGCCCGCGCTGCAATATCCCGTACTGTTCGCTGCTTTGCTTCCGTTCTGACGTGAGTTTAGTCAAATTTGGGTCTTGAACATGCTCGCAGCCGCTGATGCGTCGTTCGTACGACTATAGTCTCATGCAGAATGCGCCGAGGCCTTCTATCGCCAGGAGATCGAGACAGAGGTCCGCTCAGAGCCGTCAAAGACTGCAGAAGAGAGGCGACGCACCCTAGAGCTGCTCAAACGCTTTGAAGAAGACGCCCTTGATGATCCTCTGGCTGATCCTGCCATGACGGATGAGGATGACGGCGAAGACCTGGCGGAGCGATTGGGCGAGCTCGACATAGGTGCGGGCTACTTCTTCAAAGCTTCGAAGGCTTCTGGGCGGACGCTAATTGTTCAATATCGGATCTAGATAATGCTTCCTACGAAGAGCTATGGGCAAAGCTAACTCCCGCGGAGCGCGACAAGTTCGTGCGTGCGTTGGGCGATCCATCCAGTGAATTGGCGCGGCAGCTTCTGACACGTGAAGAGCTGGAGAGGGCCCGTATCGAATCTTGGTGGGAGGCTCCAGAGTCTCTTGACGCGGATGCGGACAAAGCGTCCAGCACCCGGGTACCCAAGAGCTATGGCAAACGCCCAGCGATGATGAGCGTACCAAAGTCACTTACAGACGCCTCGTCAACAAGAAGTGGTCCATCGTTATTGTACAACATATGCGCCGTATGGTGTGTGCCTTGACTTTCAAAGGGGAAGCGAGCATGCTGACAGTTGAGCTAGTATTGCATACGCTTATGTCACGCGACATCTGGCTGCCTCGCCGCTCGAGGCCATCCCTCGGGGTGATCCTGAGCATGCGGATGCACGGCACGAAATCGCCCGCCTCGTCCCATTCCTCACGGACCGCAAGTCCACGACCATTCACCCGTCGCTCTCAAGTGTCGTAACAGACCTATGGTCCCGCTTCCCGTCTGTGAGTACCTCCCTATTCACGTGTGCTTCGCGCCCGCTCATCAGCCCCGGTGGGTCAGGGTGAAATCAATCCCGAGTTATTTGCCCTACTGCTCCGCGACACCTCCACCCTCATTCGCCCCTCCACCGTGACAGTCGTTTCCCCCTCCCCATCTTCGTCGTCGACAGCGGACCTCTCCTCACACCCCAGCGCCACGCTCCTCCTCGCCCTCTCCGACGTCTCCGCGCTCTTCTCACCTCCGCCCCAGGCGCCGCCTGCCCCATCCCCTACGCCCCCACCTCCACAGAAACCCAGCCCTGCAGCGCACAAGCTCGTATTCTACGCTGCCCATATTGCGGGTGCGCCTCCCGCGGTGCTGCGCATGCTCGCTGACGAGGCAGTGCTCCAGGCGGAGGCTGTCTTACGTGAGGGGGGAGCAAGTGCCGTCACAGGCACAGGCCCGAGCGGTACGGGCGTAGGCCCGAGAGATGTTACAACCACCGGGAGCTCGGCAAGCACGGCTCGGCCAAAGATTGAAGAGCTGGAGTGAGAAGCAAACGGGGTACTTCCGATTCTGGAGGGGGCAATCGCTGAACCAGCTGAGCTCGCAGAGTCGACGGAACCGTGCAGCGAACTTCGCCCCCGGTTTTGGGTAGCTGCGCTGTAGTAAGTGCCATTGAATTACATGTCAGCATGTGGGATCTCAGCGACTGTAGTCATGTCCAGTGCTATCCACGAATAGGAGCATTACGAAGCAATACATGTCCAATCTGCCGCTGGAGAATGCTTCCCAAGCCCACGTCACGTACAGTTTGTTCCTTCCTGAGACCGTTTGCGCGGCATGCCCCCTATCATTGTCGAACTGCTTCCTCTCAGAGACACGTCGTTATCTGACTTATGCCCGACGTAGTCAACGGAAACGTCAGCTATTCGCTTCCCCGTCGCCGTGCAAATTAGCAGATGGCAACGCCAGTGCCAGTGCGACATAGAGACGCGGCCGCTATCGACTGGCCGGTTATACAGTCGTAGCAATAGATACTCGTGCACCCCAAGTGCCCATTCCACGTAATAATCTGCAAAGTGCCACTACCTCAACGTACACGAAAAGAGGGCCCTCATGATACCTGTTACTAGCAGCAACTCCGGAATGCGAATGCGAGCATCACCAGATGCCGCTCGGATCAAGTAATACATGATCCATCGGTACGACACGGCTATTCATTTAAGTGAGCACGATGTGTTGTCAAACCGTGAGGCGACGATAACTGAAGGCAGATAGCGTGCTTGTGCTGGATATTCATATCCAACAGCGAGCCAGGCGCAGTCCCGCGTGTCTACTTGTGGAGGCAGACTTAGCATTTCTTGCTGTTGAGTTGTGCGGATTCCAAACGAAGGCTTCGGATCGGTCGCACAGACATCCTACACGGGACCCTTCGTGGAGTGAGTTCAGGGAACTAATTGCCCAGGCTCTGAGCTTCGCGGCAGAAGCTCAATACGTCAAGGTCTGGAAATTCCACGGAACACGATGAAGCAGCGTTCCGCTGATTACTCACGAAGGACCTTATGTGCATGTGGCTAGTCCATCTGGAGCGGAAACTCATCAAGCATGGTCGCTTCAAATTGGTCTGGACAAGTCGGAATGTTTGGTTATATCAGAGGCAGGCCGGCAGGCCGGATTTGTGGCACACGACCAGTAAATGTCTCTCCATCAGGCGAGCGTTCACGGGCCCTGTGACGACAAGCCCTCCGTTCCCTCCAATCTTCCGTCTTCAGTAGTGCATTGTATTGTATTGGGAATAAAGCTCCCCCTTACAGCGCACCCAGCAATTTCGAAGATGACTCCCAAGATCCGCAGCTCCCGTCTACTTCAGTTGGATCCCGATCACCGCGGACTATATTTGACGCACCTTGAAGGACATGTCAGGCCCAACGGCTGCCTGATCCGTCTGTCACTGACATCCCGCCGTCCCCACTGCCGGAGGACCTCCGCAGTCTCGCTGGTCATCTGTAATTTGCAAGTACTGCGCACTTGAAACAATCCTGCCGCGGGTAAAATTGAGGCGCATGCAATTTCCAGCGGTGGGAAAGAATTCTCGACCGTTCCGGATTGGTCGATGTGGGTGCGTTGTTGATCCCAACCAGAAGGCCAAAGCCCTGTGAATTCGCAATGGTACTGACCAGCGCAGTAGTCTTCCTGGCCTAGACATCCAGCGGATCTGTTCAGATCTGCCCTGGAGCGCACACGACACCAGCGAAGTGAACGTAGTGCGGTAAGTGACTCCAAAGGGGGACTCCAAAGGGGAGGGGCCGTCTGGGGGCAGATATTATCAGTGGTCCTGCACATGGCTCAACCTTGATATCCATGGTCCAAGTTAAGGTACGCACGCAGTCCCGAGCATGCGGGCCCATTGAACCTGCGAATGGTGCCTACCGGACAGGCGCACGGGGTCATGCTTGGGCCTCCCGTGGCCCGTGTCCAGATCGATGGCCGCACCACGCACACGTCCTTCGACTGTCAAGCACTGCTGTCTGCCCTGACGACCCTCGCAGTCCCGGTGTCCGACCGACTCCGAGAATAGACCGTGGGAGGGGGTTGAACAAGGTTCTGCACACACTTGGTTCGGCGTGGAGTATGTCGTGCACGACTGTTGTGGGCCCGCTGTGGGACCAAGTGTGGCCGCAGCACTGTGCTGTGGTGCTGGAGTTAGATAGGGATCCTATCTCTACGTGGTTCTTGGGATGCTGGAGGACCTGCACAGTCGAAGAGGAAACGTCGTGTGCACTGAAATTTGACTTGATCGATTCAGATTCAGCTGATGTCAAGATGGACACCATGCTCTAGCGGACCGCGGCGGTACCATAGTAGGCCATCGGCCGGAGGAAAATCGACCTATGCGGTTGGTGAGTGCAGAATCGGCCAGGAACGCGTTCGAACACTCGCCAAAACGAGGCGACCCTCCATGACCGCGAGGGTACTCGCTGCCCGCTTATGTCAGCGGGTGAGCAGCACGCTGGAGCACGGAAGCAGAACGTCATGTCAAGCGCCCGTCTTTGCTGGACCGCGATTGGCTGGTGGAGAGTGAGGACCATCGCAGTCATGGACACCCGCCCAGTCGCGAGAAAAAACTCCTCGCGAACCCGGCGGCCTCGCGCTGTCTGCCCACTCCCCTCCCAGCCCTTCCCCTGCCGAGCCCTCCGGCCCACCACGCTGATCTCCTCTCCACCTCCGCAAGCTCCTCCTAGATATATATACATACCTATCTGGGCGTTCAGGAGAGATCTGTCTTCCTCTCTCTTTCCCTCCCGCGCTCACCTCGAGCACTCGATTCTGTCCCCTTACCTATAATCTGGTAGCAATCGAGTAAAAGCAAGATGAAGAACGCGAGGTTATACCGCAGGGACGACAGCGTCGACTGTAGCCCGGGCGGCGGCTCAGACACTTTCTTCGGCCTCCGAGTTGCGTCCGTGTTCATCATCTTGGCGACGTCCATGTTCGGCGCGCTCTTCCCCGTCCTCGCCCGCCGCTCGCCGCGCATCTCGCCCCTCATCCCGCACAGAGTCTTTGAGACCGCCAAGTACTTTGGCAGCGGCGTCATCGTGAGTTCCCCATGACGCATCCGCTTGCGGGCTGTCGCTTACCGTGCTTCGATCACGCGCAGATAGCAACCGCCTTCATCCACCTGCTCGACCCGGCCACGGATGAGCTGACTTCACCGTGTCTCTCTCCAGCATGGCAAGAATACGTACGTCTATTGCTTTCTCTACTCTCGCTTTGATGTTGACAAGTCGCACTTGCAGCCATACGCCCTCGCAATCGCACTTTGCAGCATTTTCATGATCTTCATCCTTGAGCTCGTCGCGTTCCGATGGGGCACTGCGAAGCTCGCCAAGCTCGGCATCACACACGGTACGCCCGTCCTTCACGTCTCGTCACCCCTTGGCATCACCGTTCACTCACGTTGGACATATCTAGACGCACATGGGCACGGCGTCGGTGGACACGCCGCGCACGGGCCTGAGGGCGCGAAGAGCGAGGAAACAAGCGCTGTGCAAGAGGTCGGCATGACGGGCTCGAGGGACTCCTCTGATCCGGAGAAGTACGACATTGACCTCGAGGCGGAGGCCATCGCCGCGGCAAAGAACGGTGCCGTCGTCGAGAACCCCACCGCACAGATCATCGGCGTCGCGATCCTCGAGTTTGGTGTGCTCCTCCACAGCGTACTTATTGGACTCACACTGGCCGTCGATGAGGAGTTCAAGGTGCTGTTCATCGTCATCATCTTCCACCGTAAGCTCCCGCAGTTTCCTCGGAGTTCGTTGTCGCAAGCTGACGAGTATTGTAGAAATGTTCGAGGGCTTGGGTGTCGGTTCTCGGCTGGCCTACTTGAAGCTACCACAGAACTACCGCTTCGCGCCTATCGTCGGTGCGCTCCTGTACGGGATCACGACACCGATCGGGATTGCGGTGGGCCTCGGTGTGCGAACGACGTATAACCCGAACACGGCGACAGCGAGCATCGTCAGTGGCGTGCTTGACGCGTTCAGTGCGGGTATCCTGATCTACACCGGTCTCGTCGAGGTGCGTGTCCTGCGGTTGATGAGCTGAAAGGGATGCTGATAAGATGAACAGCTGATGGCGCACGAGTTCCTGTTCAACAAGGAGATGCAGAACGCGTCGAACAAGAAGTTGGCGTACGCGATCGGGTGCATGATGCTCGGTGCGGGCCTGATGGCGCTGCTCGGCAAGTGGGCGTGAGCCACACCCTGCCCTGCCTTTTCTCTCCCACGTCCCTTTCCAGCGCGGATTCCACACACTTGCTACGCCTCGACTCTGGGACCCTATGTTGCACGCATTTTCACGACTCTCCCCCGCATGCACTTACGTTATCTGCTGTCCTGCCTTGCGCTCCCGCACCCATGACCACGACTATTGTTATGATGTTGCTCTGTACACCACCGATCGCGGGGCGTGTAGGATTATATCCGGGTCGCGCGTGCGATACCCTAGATGCTGTTGATTGATGATGAGCGGCCGCACATGTACAACGTACGTACTGTAGAGCGCACGGAGTAATAGATGGTGTTGGCGACGTCCTCCCGAATGTCTCGATGAATGAGGCGACTGTCTCGATGAGTATCATAAATTACTCGAGTAGTGGTGTGTATATCCCTGTTGGTCCACAGCTGATCCGTAGACAAAGTGGTTCGGGGGCACTTGAAGCAAACTCACATTCCAAAAGAATCGGCAAACGGCGCAGTCTATCCTACGAACGTCTCGATCTTAGCGCGTAGTCGCGTCACGGTCACCCACACACAGCTCACACCACTGGGTGCGTCCTTCCATCGCTCGTACAAGCGTGGGAATAGAAGATGAATGTGAGAGGATGTGCGCAAAAGCGCTAACACACGCCCGGAATCTTATACTAGAGCAACCTAGCGAACGAATACTAAGACTCACACAGGAGTATGTGATACGACGAGAACGGCCGCAGAACGGTGTACCTTCGGCGCTCTCGCAGCACGCTACCCGGAAAAGCAGGCTCAGAGTAGCGAGGAAGAGGAAGAAGGGGGACAGGTTCATTATGGGCGACGCGACGCGGTCTTATATCTGAGACGGGCGCTTACACATCTGGCTTCGACCAGAGCCCCGACCAATGAAAAGAAAGGTCACAGAGGAGGATGACGAAATTCGAGAGATAGCAGAGGAGAATAACGACATCGAGAGACAGAAGCCAGAGGTCGAGACGTGGCGTGCCGTACAAGTACAAACGGAACTTCAATATACGGGCAAAGACCTTCTGAATCCGGACAGACTGACGTCCGGCTTTGGTCTTGCGAGGGTTTCACATTGCGTCATACTGGACGCTGACGCTCTCTTCTGGGCACGCCACGCTTCCTATTGCGAGTCGCCTCGGTGCACAGCAAGACGTGGTTGGAAAGCGGTAGTTAAGCGGATACTTCCGTCCAGCGATCGCATGGCAGAGGGATTTTCGTCATAGTCTGACAGGGTGATAGGCTGAGAGGTAATGCTAGGATTGCATCTCCGAAAACAGAAGCAGAGCATGTACTCGCAGTCGTTGTATGCATGTCTGATAGAGCGCCAGGTTGTGTTTTTGCCGGGATGGATAAGATCGGTGCGTGTGAGGGCGCTTGGATGGCTCGGGCTGGTTCTCAGTGCCGCTGCAACACAAGCAGTTGAAGTGTTCCGGTGACGTTATTGAGACGCATATATTCACTTTTCTTTTCTGTCTGAACTGCTGGGAAGACAGTATTGCACCTTCCACATAGCGTAGCGTGTGCGTTAGTTGGTGTCACAACAGCTGCGGTGATATGTCTTCTTCGGAACTAATTTATCTATGCCTCCACACAATTTCGCGCAGTTAGCTTAGTTAGGCCAGCGGATTGTGCACGAATTTCTGCTCAGCAAGAGGATGCAGAATGCGCCGAACAAGAAGAAACTGACGTCTGAAATCGAATCGGGTGCATGTTGCTTGGCGCGGGCCTGATGGAGATGCTCGGCAAGTGGGCGTGAGTCCTATAAGTCCCCCGCTATGCATCCCGCATATTATTCCTCGGCTCCGGGACCCTACGCTGCACACCCCTTCGCGACTCATCTCCGCATGCAACAACACTCGCGCACATGACCACAACTATCGCTATGATATTGCTCTGTACCCACCGATCGCGGGGCGCGTAGGATAGTTCAACATCCTGGTCACACGTAAGTTTCCCTTGATGCAATCGACGATGCTGATCGGCCACACATGTACAACGTACGTACTATAAAGCGCACGGAGTGATGGATGGACTAGACGACGTCTGACGCAATGGTGCGCCAACCATCGAGTGGTCTCTATCTATTCCACGTATACCATACCGCATCCTCGAGGTTGCTGTCGCCCTTCCCAATCTTTCACCCGCGATATCGGCTTCAGGAGTCCACGATTTCCCGTTCGAAAGTAACAAACACCCAAGCCTGCTGCTCCGTGATTAAAGCGAATTGCAGGTCGGGGAGACGTGGGTAAATCGTGAACAACAGGTTGGCGAAGGCCTTGAGATTCGGATCCTCCGCCGTGGTTAATATGAGCCCAATGGTAAGAGAGTTGAGTCGATGATGAGTTCTAATGTCTTTACTTGAAGGCAAGTCGGAATCGAGGTCAACGGAAGAGAGCGCAAGAGTCTGCAGATGAGGGAAGTAATGCGTGAAGTTACCAAAGCATTGCGCCGACAAGGCGGGTTTGGCACGCTGGAGGTATAAGAGTTCGAGTTGACTCATCTGCGGCCAGGCCTCACCGAGTGTCTGCACATCTCGATCTATGAACGTCACATTGACTAAGGATCTGAGATTACAACTGAGCTTGGTGAGCACGGGAAAGGAGTGAAGAGGGGCAAGCAAGTCGACTAGCTGGGTATCTCCTTGCCCATCCATCCCGAGGTATATTGTCAACTCGCTGAGAGTACTGGGATAGTACTTGGCGAACATCTCGAGGTACCGGCGAGCATCTGGAGGATCTTGAGCGTCAATGTAGTAGAACTGGAGTGAGGTGAGGGAGGGCGCAAGAATGGCAGACATCGTCGTCTCCACCTCAAGAGGACAGAGTTCGCAGGGGAATTTCAAATGTCGAAGCTGGGGTAAGAGCACTTGATGGCATGTTGGGTCGAAATGTCCCGCGTGTAGTGCAAGGGTAGTCAAGGCAGGAAGTTTTGCTAGAGCCTTCAAGAGCGTTGGGCTCACGGTGAGAGAATTTCCATCTGCAACCCTGTCACCTGCCAATTTGACTGTTGTGAGCTCTTCAAAAGAACCTATGCGGCCAGCGCTTTGTGCGAAGCACCGCTGATCTGTCGTGAAGTCCAATTCTCGCATGCCAGGCGCGTATTTGAAAAGCGTTGAGAGGACCACGTTTGGGGTCGGAAAGAGGCATCGATTTTCCGTATCCCAAGGAGCTATGATGTGGGTGAGTTTCACGCGCGACAATGAAGGGGGCAATAAGGTCACGAAATCCAAGAAGGACGGCCGTAGCACGGAGCCCCAGTCGATCGACAGCAAGTTAGGGAGAAGAGAATGTTCCGGGCACTTCTCGGCGAAATACTTGAGTGCATTAACACATGTAGTCTCGTCTTCGTCATCACTTTGGATATCCCGGACGCGAGGACCATAGTATCGGAGTCGTTCATAGATGTTGGATTCCCTGTCTAGTCCGCTGGTCTAAAAAAAGTGAGCTCCAGTGGCGAACTTCCAAACGCAGCAACTTACTGCTTCTGCACGAGTGGAGAGGCCATCCTGCCCTTGGTATTTTCCTGAGAGGATTGCGGCGAACGCTCGCAGCCCCGGGAGGTGTCTCCAGAGGGCATCTAGAGCTATTTCCGAAACGTATCGCGAAACTCGGGCTAGACTGGCCAAAGTGGCCATCCGGATAGAAGTATGTGGGCCTGATAGAGGGTGTTCGAGCTCATCAAAGATCTGAAGCCAGATATCTGGGTCTCCGAGTGATCGGTGCCGTTGGTGGTGAGTTGGACTGGTATGAGTGACAGACATCTCGTTTCCAGGACTCAGTGATGTAGACATCCAACGGGTGCTTTCGAGAAGACTTTGGCGTACAGGGCCGTAGGCAAGCTGCCAGTGGCAAGAACAAAGCCAGGACGCGCGCTCGATCGAACCGACTCGCGTCGCACGTGGTCGGTGCCCATAGCCAGCCTTCCCTCATCTACTACTGCTGTCACGTTCCGCAAATATGATTCGACATGAAACATTGGTAAATCTGAGCAAACGCGCCACAGTCATCCACAGCTTCCATCATTTGGCCCGTCCTTCCACCGCTCGTCCAGGCTCCTCAAACCACAGTCGAATCGCTCCTTCCCTAGCCTTTCATTGACCTCGTTATGCCGCTCACACAACCACCTGCTCAGCGCTGCGCGGCTGCTCACGTCTGGCGGGTGCGTGGCCATCTCGCTTCCGAGGTGATCCGCGCAGTGCCCGCATGGGTACAGCGTCGGCAGCGCACGGAGGAGCATGAGCATGTTCGCGCGCTGCGTGGGCGAGGGGCGGTCTGGGAAGTACGCAGCGGTCGTATGGAGGAACGTCCAGGTAGACCGGCCGAGCCGCTCAACGTCAGGTGGGCAATGCTCTGGGTATTCGGGTGTGGGTGCGGGTGTGGCGGGTGTGGTAGGGGCTACGCGAGGGGCGCCGGAGGCGAGCGCGGCCATGAGGGCGGAGGTTGACTGGGTGCTTTGGCTCTTGCCTTGCTTCTGGCCGCTGCTCTGAGATCGCTGCTGGGCACCTGCCTGACCCGAGGCGGGGGGCTTCCAGTTCCGGAACGCGGTGCAGATCTTGCAGGGCTTGCCGTCGGGCCCGATGACCATCCCAGGAGGCAAAGGCTGTTGGTCCTTGGACGAGGGCGGGGCAGATGGTTGCGCAGAGCGCGCCGTGTCGGGCTCGGTTTTGCCTGGCATGGTGGTGGTCAATATGCAAGAACGCGTACCGCGAGAGGCAGGGTCGGCTCAGCTAGAGAACGCGTAGGCGCCCGGTCAACGTAAGCGCTCGGTGAGCTGATAAATCGACAATGGCCGAAGCCAGTACTCGGAATTCATGCGCGCAGCATTACTTACACGAGTGACCGTAGCGCCAACCTGAAGCTTGTATGCGGAGTGTTGTGCGGTGGTTTATACGTCGAGCTTGGCAAGTAGCTTTCAATCTCGATCCAGAACTGTCCGCAGAATCATTCCGCGACGGCGTCCGTGAAGTACATACAAGGGGACGGTACAGAAAATGGCTGTATAGACGAGACATTGTCACTCACTGATAATGTAACCCCAGACAAATGCTGAAAGACGTAGAAAATGTTCAAAAAGTTGTGAGAGCACGCAAAAACTGTTCATTCGCGTGTCCCAGGAGCACAATCACTATGAAATCACCCAATTCTGCGGGAGGAGTCTTCAGACACGCAGAAGAGTGCAGCTCAGCCATTCCCTGAGCGCGTGTCATAACTCGATGCTGTCGAAAAAAGGTCCTGACGCGCTCGACACGTCGCGAGCACGGCACATCAGATTACTTGTGAACTTCCAACGCGAAAAAAGAGCAGTATCAAGACGTGTCGAGTGGATGAAGCTATGGGTGACCGTGGCGCAATTCCTTAGACGTAGTAATGTTCCTTATCAATTCATATTACGAGCATAGCGGTAGATGTTGGAGGAAGACTGACTCTAGACATGCGCTACTCTTTGCGACGGATCCGACATCTTGCGAGCCTGATGCATTGGAAAAATCATAACACTGTCGGCATGAATATGGAGTCGGGCGTATTGACAGACAAGATAGCGAAGTCTTCCCTACTAGCTTACTGAGTTACTTCGATACAGGTCAAATCGCAACTTCCGGCGCCACAACGAACAAATATTTGCCTCCAAATGTCGGATATGTCCGGTTCATCATTTCGCGCGTCACTGTAGAGTTCGCGCCTTGCGTTAGCCAGCAGTGCCATCACATCCTGCTCTCTTATGGTCGCTACACGACAAGTAGATCTTGTGAGTATCTGAACGTAGTCATAGTTGCGACCGGCTTGTGGCTGAGACGTTGTCCGGCAAATAGGGAATCACGTCTATCGACATCTTCTATAGTAATTGCGTACCGGTCACGCGACTTCCTTATTGAGAAAAATAACTTAAAATGGAAGGCAGGAGCGTCGCAGACTTTCAGGAGTCACGTGGTGCGACGCGCGTACAAGCAACCGTGCCATGACGCGGACGCGTGGCAGCGACACGGGCACAACAAGCAGAATCGAGCAGCCGGGACTGATCTTCTTGCTGTATGCCTTTCGTTTGACTCATCTCTCACTGTATGGCATTGTCACTACAGCTTCTGGTACGATCTGACATCTTCGAACCGTTGGCCAGCCCGGTTCCGTGCTGCGTGCAAGATGAACCTGCGAAACAGTCGAATGCGACCAGCTGGCCTTAGTCGCGGCCACGCATTCACCCAGCACATATACATATACCAATACCGACATACGAGGTGACTGATCATACAGTAACTACCATGTATATACAGGCATACAAGTACGAATCCCATGATACATTCTTGAACAGTCGCCCCGGGCCCGGGCATCCACAACTTAAGGGGTTAAATTCAGGCCTCAATACAAGTGAGTACACGGATAAGCGAATCTGATATGTTAGCAGCCAGCATCGACGTCTGCACGATACCAACTCCCCGGTGCTACATCGGGACTCAGTTGCACGGGTTGACTTCAACTGCTGCAGCACCCTATCAAATGTGCCGGTGCTGAAGTGTCCGTAGATCGGCTATACATGCTCATCCAGTTTCATCACTCACAGAACCTTCCCTGTTTCAGCTCAAAAAAGGCAATGCCGCGCACGAACGCCGCTGTGCGGTGTGCGGTGTGCACATCCGGAGTAGTGCCGCCACCGCCGCGAGATCTGCAAGATATGCGAGATCCCAGAGGCGTATGTACAGGGTAACGCAATCCATTTTCATGACCATAGGCAAGCGCACTCACGACTTGGCATAGGGCGCGAGCAATCGTGCTATTCTGAGCATCTATGCCTGCCCTCCGCGACGTCGTCAACCTCAGTCGAACAGATGTTACCCAACAGCATCGCTATACTGACGCTGAGCACGCTCGCGCAAATACTCGACGCAGACAGCGTCAGCAACGTGAGCGTGAAGTGGAGAACGAGCAACCAGCCCAACGAAGAATTCCGTCTCTTATTCACCCGAGTCCAGCCGCAATACAATGCCCTACGCCGGCTGCAACATTCTCTGTCCCACTAGCTCCTTCTGGATCATCTCCGGGTAGGCCAGTTCCCGATTCGTGTAACCACTGTATCGCTGACAGTACATGCCATTCAAGATGTCAGGCCGCATGCCGGGCTGACCTTCATCACTTATTGTGGACCTGAAGGCCGTTTCCTCCATTCACAAGATGCTTCCCACACATCTGTGTCTACCAGCTCTCAAGTGCGGCGTGGTCGGCCCAGACGAGCACGGCAGGAGCGCTCGGAAGTCAATCAAGGCCATCAAGAGATCTTGCTAGGTTCTGTTCCTCTTGAGACTGGTATGTCATTTCTTACTGCTGTGTCGATGGAGAATACTGATGACAAGATCTATACTTGCAGGTCTACCGACTCCACAACCCTCTGGCATTCCCGGTGTAGTGATCGGGTTCTCCGGACGTCAAGCTGGAGATGAGCCTCAACCACAGGGCCCACACACGGTGCAAGGTGTGTTTACAACCTCAGAGCATCGTACTCTGTCATGGGCGTAATCTGAAATGGTACAATTTAGTCAGCGAGACAGACACCGACCATTAGCGATCCCATACCGATGCTCGACTTCTCCCTAAAGCTCGGCGCCCCTACTGCGAACCTGTACAGAGGCATGACCTCGGGCATATGAACGTCAAATGTCAGCACTGCCGGGCTCTTCATTGGGCTGACGAGAGTGTCGGCCGCTCTCCCAGAAGACCTGAGTTCAGCACGTGTTGCGAGAAAGGCCAGGTTCAAATTGAACCTCTGCCGGACCCACCTGCAGCTATAAGGCAGCTCCTCGCTAACGATGACCCACAGTCGAAAGAATTCCGTGACAACATCCGACAGTACAACTCTGCACTTGCTTTCACGTCGCTCGGTGTCGACGTCGATGACTCAATCAATCAACGTGGTCACGGCCCATATATATTCCGTATCCGAGGCGAGCTGTGTCATCGCATTGGCTCGCTTTTGCCTGCCGATGGACACTCACCCTCTTACGCACAACTCTACATATACGACCACCGCGAGGCTCTGAATCATCGGATGCAGCGCAATAGCAATTTACAACGTGACACAATGGAGCTCCTTCAGGATGTGCTCTCGCATCACCATCGATACACTGCTATGTTCAAGCATGCGCACGAGGTTATCAAAGACCAAGACGATGTCCGTGAAGTTGCCATTCGATTAGTCACCGATCGCGGCCAGGATCAGCGCCGGTACAATGCTCCTACAGTCGACGAAGTTGCCGTGCTCTTGCCGGGTGAAGGATCGGAATGTGCAGGCACTCGCGACATCATCTTACGCAAACGACTGGGGCCACTCAAGCGTATCAGTGAGCTGCATCCTGCATATGCGTGTCTCCAGTATCCTATACTGTTCCCTTACGGCTCTTCTGGCTGGCACCCCAATATGACGTTACACCTCCCGGAGTCCGGATGCTCTGGATGCTCTAGGAAGTCCCTTACGCAGACGCTCTACTACGCGTACCAGTTACATGTTCGTCGACATGAATTCTCGACAATTTTGCACGGTGGCCGCTTACTTCAGCAGTACATTGTGGACGTCTGGGCCATATCAGAACAAAACCGCCTGAACTGGCTCCGCACTCACCAGTCAGAGATACGAGCATCACTCTATAGTGGACTGGAGGATGTTATTCAGGGCGGGCAAGATGTCGACTTAGCCGAACTTGGGCAACTGGTCGTACTTCCATCGTCATACACCAGCGGACCCCGATACATGCAGCAGCTGTTCCAAGATGCGATGGCAATCGGCCGTTTCCATGGAAATGTTGACCTGTTCATCACAATGACCGCCAATCCGCAGTGGCCAGAGATAACACGTGAGCTATTACCTGGTCAGTCCGCGGCAGACAGACCTGACCTGGTCGCTCGAGTCTTCTACCTCAAGAAGAAGGCACTACTTAAAGAGATCTTGAAAGATGGTATTTTCGGGCATGCAGTAGCGCACATCTACACCATTGAGTACCAGAAACGCGGTCTTCCTCACATGCATCTTCTGATCTTTCTCGATCGGCGTCACAAACTCCTTGATTCCAGCGCAGTCGACTCCTGTATCTGGGCAAGATGGCCAGATAAACAGACGGAACCACAACTCTACGATGTCGTGAAGTCCTGTATGGTCCACGGTCCCTGTGGCGCAGGCAATCCGAATGCACCATGTATGGTCAGTGGGCGCTGCTCGAAGGGCTTTCCGAAAGCATTCCAGCCATTCACAACGGTACTCGAGGACGGTTACCCACTGTACTATCGGCCTGACAACGGCAGACGAGACGTGATTCGTGGAGTGGAAGTAGATAACCGCTGGATTGTTCCTTACAATCCCTACCTGTCTGCACGCTACGGTTGCCACATAAATGTCGAAACCTCCGTGTCTGCGGTTGCACTGAAGTACATCAATAAGTACATACACAAGGGCCCCGACGCTGCGACAGTGGAGATACGGAATGAGCGTGATGAGATCAAGCGGTATCTCAATAATCGCTACGTCTCTGCAGCTGAGGCTGTGTGGCGCCTCTTTCACTACGAGCTCCATGAACAAAGCCCTAGCGTTACTCGACTACAAGTGCACTTACCTGGTCAACACTTAGTCACTTATAACCCATGTGAAGACCCTCGAGTCGTTCTGGAGCGCGCTCAACGAGAGAGCACCATGCTCACAGCATTTTTTGAAGCAAATGCAGACGACGGAGTTCTCGGTAGCCTCGCACGACAGTACACGTATCAAGAATTCCCCCAGCACTTCACATGGAAGCCTCGGGAGAAACAGTGGGCCATTCGTCAGCGTGGACATGCCATCGGCCGAATGTATTTTGTCTCACCAAATGCCGGCGAACGCTTCTACCTACGCATGCTTCTCACCATTGCGAAAGGTCCAAAGTCATTTGAGGACTTACGGACGGTCAACAATATCCGTTGGGTAACTTTCCGAGAGGCCTGTCTTGCACGGGGCCTGTTGGAAGATGATGGTGAATGGCGGCAGTGTCTCGCAGAAGCCGTTCAGATGCAAACAGGAACACGGCTGCGCTACCTCTTTGCCACTCTACTCATATTTTGCAAACCAGTACATCCTAACGCTCTTTGGGAGGAGTTCAGAGTGTATATCTGTGATGATCTACGGCATCGCCTCAATCTCCTAGGTCTCACACAACCATCTGACGATCAAGTGTACGACTATGGATTGTTCCTCTTGAACAAGGTCATGCAGGAACATGGGAGCTCTCTCCATGCGCATCCTGGCATGCCGACACCCTCTCGAAGCTGGGCAACAGACGTTGAGAATCAGTACATCGCGGAGCAGCTGGATTACGATTGCATGAGCCTGCAAGCAGAGGCCGCGCGCTGCATCCCACAGCTCAACCATAACCAACGACATGCATTTGACGTTATTCTTGATGCGGTCGTGAACAGGCGGAGCAAGCTCTTCTTTCTAAATGGCCCTGGTGGTACAGGAAAGACGTTTCTATACAATACCATATGCAGCAAGGTAAGTTGAAGCAGACGATATTTGATATGCAGAACAATACTCAGCTTACTGCTAGGTCCGAGCTGATGGATTGATTGTATTGTGTGTCGCATCATCAGGGATCGCATCACTACTTCTCCCGGGTGGTCGGACAGCGCACTCGCGGTTCAAGATTCCAGTCGAGGATCTTTCCGTGGAATCTGTGTGTCGTATAACCAAAGAGAGTGCCTATGCTGCAATGCTCCGGCAGGTCCGACTCATCATATGGGATGAGGCTGCAAATCAACATAGATGGGCTCCTGAAGCCGTTGATCGCACTCTCCGTGACCTCTGCAATGCTCCTGATAAGCTGTTTGGCGGCATTCCTATTGTCTTCGGTGGCGACTTTCAGCAAATCCCCCCCGTCGTTGTGAGAGGCAATCGTGAACGGACTGTTGCTGCATCATTACGACAGTCCCCTCTCTGGCCACATATTCAGGTTTTGCGTCTCACTGAGAACATGCGTCTCGAGCGGTCACATGATAACATGGTGTTCGCACGATGGCTGCTTGATGTCGGTCATGGACAGAACAACGCACACGACTCCAGCAGTGTACCGATACCAGTGCATATGCGATGTGACACTGTCGACTCACTCATCGACTTCGTCTATCCTGGCCTAGATGTATCTCATCAAGCTCCCCCCCGAATACTTTCTCGACCGCATCATTCTTAGTGCACGAAACGTTGATGTTGATGATCTCAACACGAGAGTCCTTGACAAGCTGCCAGGTTCTGAACAAGTCTTTCACAGTGCCGACTCTATTATCCCGGAGCCTGGCGCAAGCGATGACCTTGGCAATGCAAGACACACACAGTATCCCGTCGAATACCTTCGCAGTCTCAAGGCATCCGGGCTGCCTCCTGGAGAGCTATGCCTCAAACCAGGATGCCCCGTCATCTTGCTACGGAACCTTGCTCCAACTCGCGGACTGTGCAATGGGAGCCGTATGGTCGTACTTCGCATGTCAAATCGTGTGCTGGAGTGTCAGATTATTGGTGGGATACACAACGGTGAGACTGTCTTAATTCCTCGCATCACCCTGAATCCCACCGATAGCAACGGCGAATTCCCATTCAAGCTATCCCGTCGACAGTTCCCCGTCCGACTTGCATTTGCAATGTCAATAAACAAGGCGCAGGGACAATCTGTCCGTTACGTCGGCGTCGATCTCCGGGTCCAGGTGTTCATGCATGGGCAATTGTATGTCGCATTATCTCGGGTGACATCTTCATGCAATATCCGAATCTTACTCTCAGGGGACGATGATAATGTAGCTCATAATGTTGTGTACCCTGAACTTCTTCTCGATTGATACATTGCGAGCTTATTGTACGATGGCAGTGTTACCCGATATCTCTGCGACTGCAAGCGCTCACAAGACGGAACACGAAACGGTTCCTTTTCTCTGACCTCATTGTTTCAGCACCCTGACGAGTTATCCCTGATGTTTCAGGCTAAGAACATTCATTACAAGGGGCTAGACCATTATCACCTCAACCCATTGGCCGACCATTGTTAACCGAAGCAGAATGTTCGGGCAGTTTCGTCTGCAAGACCTATCTCCCACGATTCTCGCCACTCAGCTGTGTCTGTCTGCCATCAGGGCAGACTATAAATTGACCCAAGGTAACGCTCCCAACTTCAGTCGGGTCTTTGCTCACCTCTTTTTCTCTCCTTTCGTGTTTTAGCCGCACTGCTTCGCCGTCACATCTACTCCCAATGGTTGCTACTTCCGACCCTCAACTCGCCGTTCCTTCATCCCCTTCTAAGCCTACCTCCAGTACTACGTCGAAATCGCCTTCAAATTCTGGCAGTGCCACTATTGTTGGCATTGCCGTGATGGAGAACCCACGTGTTGCTGATAACACGAAGCCGAGAATGGTCTACTTCGACGCTTCGTTCTATCTCGGTGACAATGCTACTCCGTTGGTTGCATGCTTGAAGTACTTCAACGAGCATAGCTACGACTTTTCGACTGACAGCCCACAGGCCGTTTTTTTATCTGCCGCTGTAAGTGTCTATACATTTTTACATCTTCTCACGTGCATGAACTGACATCATCATTCTGCAGATTACTCGAATGCATAATTCGGCGAAGGTTTGCTCAACGGTTTTGGAGACAACTGATTATGATGTCATCGGAGATGTAAACTGGGTGGGTCTAATCAGTATATATTTTTAAGTTGTATCTTACGAGCCGTACAACAGCTCTGCATTCCAGAGGGTGTTGACCCACGTCAGCGCCCTCTGATGTTTGTCAGTGGTCCTGTCGACAAGATCAACACATGTGACTCCCAGTTCGACATCACTGTTTCGCAGTACGTCTCGCATCTTGAAGGTCTTGGGGATCTCTCGGTCCGGGTTCACATCCCGAACTCGCCGCGCTGGCCAAATAGCAAGCCAATGCCACAGGATGCTGGATCGAACGTCTATGTGCAAGGTACTCTCTCGCACCTGTCGAGGTACTCTGACCCGGATTCGACCATCTACAATGTGACACTCTCATCCATCAATTTCTTTGGTGGTCGTAAGCCAGCCCTGCCTTCATTTGGTGAGTCTGATATTCAGGAGCACGGTTCCTTTCGCGGCACTAAGACCAATTCATGTATCACAGATGCTTCACAAATGATGAGTCCGACACGAGGAAAGGGTCGCGCTGGCATGTTCAGCTTCAGCGACTACGATGCTTCTAGAAGCCCGCTTGCGAATAAGTCCAAGAAGCGTCACTTGGATACAGGAGATGATCTCAAGTCGAACTAAGTCTAAGTCTCAATCTTCTAGATACCATTCTCTCTCCTTTTCTACTCCCGTAGTTACCATTCAATCCTTACCAATAGTACAAGACTCGCTCGCTGAATATCTTAAATCCCCGAGTTTAATGTAACACATTTCTCCATATCTATCTAACTGAGACATGCATGCAAATCGTAGTCACGACTTACTAATTCACTGTGTGTCTGTCGCAAGCAACAATCTGAACTCCGTGCCGGAGGCACGGGAACCGGCTAGTCAATCACTATGAAAAGATCGCACACTACTTACTGCGGTCTCGCAAAGCCAAGCAAGGCCTCCTTCAGATAGTATCGGAGGTTCTGGCGGCTTCATGGCACTCGGAGGCGGTCACTCTAGCCAATGCGAACAGTACCTGGCCGGCGTACAAGTGGATCGTATGAAAATTCAGAATATCACGATGAATCGACATGTGTCAACAGTTTTACGAACATGGTATGCCGCGCTGCCGCCCCAGGAATAAGACGTCTGATCCTATTGATGGATTTCTGGACAATCAGGATTCATTCAGATTCGTCGTACAATTGAAGTTGTGGCGTCACTTCATCCTGATTATAACAGGCGTCTGTTAACGGATACTGTATGATTGGGCAGTGACCGATCGGCGGCGTCATGTGAATGCGTAGCATACATCTTCTGGGCAGAGCAGACCACAAATTCCGCAGACATGTATCTCGAGAAGAGCGGCCCTAGCCTGGATACCCGCTCCTACAAATACCCTCGTCCGCCCCATCTCTGAGCAGCTTCGCCCTTGTACATTGCACCCGCCATATCTTCGGTCGCATCATGGCAGCATTCTTTCCCACCCTCCCCGACCCTCCCACCAAGCTCGGGCGGCACCGGCAGCTCTCCAAGCTTACGGGCCTGCACGTCTCGCCTATCTGCCTCGGTGGTGCAAGCCTCGGCGAGGCGGCCGCAACCTTGGGTTTCGGCGCAACGGATCGCGAGCAGAGTTTTGCGCTGCTCGATGCGTACTATGACGGCGGCGGTAACTTCATCGACACGGCAAACTCGTACCGAGATGAGTCTTCGGAGCAGTACATCGGAGAGTGGATGGAGCAGAGGGGGAACAGGGACCAGATGGTCATTGCTACGAAGGTGCGTCCCTAATAATATGTTGCAGTATTTCATGGCATTTACTCACTGTCCATTGAAGTATGCAACGTGCTTCAAAAGCAAAGATCCATCCATAAAGCAGAAGACGCACTACACCGGTAACACTCTCAAAGCGCTGCACATATCCGTGGAAGCTTCGCTGAAGAAGCTTCGCACGTCCTACATCGATATCCTGTACGTGCACTGGGTACGTGACCAGCCCAATTTTCTGGCATCGACTTGACGCCCAAAGTGGCCTGATATTATAGTACGACTGGGACACGCCCATTGAGGAGATCATGAACGGGCTCCACAACCTCGTCGTCGCGGGCAAGGTCCTATACCTCGTATGTCCTACCACGTGTTATCTGCTCTGCATGAACCATGGTTTCACCCTCAGGGCATCTCCGATACGCCTGCATGGGTCGTATCCGAGGCAAACATGTATGCGCGCTGCACGGGCAAGACGCCCTTCGTTGTGTACCAGGGCGCCTGGAGCATCCTGCAGCGCGACTTCGAGCAGGAGATCATTCCGATGGCGCGGAAGCTCGGTAAGCTGCGGTCGATCATATTTTCTCTCAGGAACGACAGGAGACCCCACATGTTCTTATTATTTCTGTGCGACAGGCCTGGCGCTTGCCCCGTGGAACGTGCTTGCGGGCGGTAAAATTCGTACTGACGCTGAGGAGGAGCGTAGGCGCCTTACGGGCGAGAAAGGTCAGATATCAACAAAGTGGGATTGAGTACATGTGTGACGTATTATATAGGCCGCGTACAGTGGAGCAGCAGCTGGGAAAGGACGGAAGACGAGAAGAAGGTCTGCCGGGCGCTCGAGGAGGTTGCAAGTCAGGTCGATGCGAAGAGCATTACCGCAGGTAAGGAAATACTCTGTCAGTTCTTCGGAGGAAGATTGTGACGCGTACGCAGTGGCAATTGCCTACGTGATGCAGAAGACGCCATACGTTTTTCCGATCATCGGGGGACGCAAGGTCGAGCAACTCATGGACAACCTGGAGGCACTCGACATTTCGCTGTCTGGCGAGCAGATTCAGTACCTCGAGGGTATACTTCCGTTCTCGCCTGCTTTTCCTAACAGCCTCATTGTACGTCGAGTGCCATCCTATTATTCCTCTTGGCTGAGACCTGACAAAATGCGCTTCGCCATTTCAAGGGCGACGGCTCAAAGCCGAGCTGGCTGCTCACCTCTGCTGGTCATCTAGATGGTTGGCCCGTCCAACAGCCAATTCGACCTGTACAGAAGTAATCCGTTGCAGATGAGCCTTATTAGGTTCCTTGATGAAGGACATGCGGAAACGGATCCAGAGCTGCTCAGAATGTACTCGTGACAGAGCGGCGTATCAGGGTGATAACTGGCTACGTCGTATATGCCCTCAGATCTAGACTTGTTTTGTCCGCATTGTGTCTGAACTGGGTTAGAAAAGCAAATACGTGGCCAGAAATTGCCGACGAAGCTGCGACTACCCTGGTATGCCTGGAAGCCGAACTTGTGCAGTTTCCTTAAATAGAAGGGTGCGCTCGGCAAACGCTCACGATCATATTATCCGTCCGCTAGTCATGTGGTTGCCATCGGCGGGCTTGGCAAGGGACCTTCCCACCACGCTGTCTCAAAGCTGTCTCATCCTCCGGCCATAGACAAACTAGTCTGTCTCTTCTATTGCAAGGCGACCACTAGTGTGAACCTCGGAGCAGGTCTACTGAGGTGTCCCCAATTGTCCGACATTCCTTTCTACCACGTCTCGCACCGCGGCGGATCCTGCACGCGACAGCACGCTCGTATAGTATCTGGATATATTGATACCTCGGGCGACAGCTCACTCTGGCGCATGCACCACGGCCCCGCAGGCGACTCTCACTGTTCGCGCGACTGACGATGGCGAGCCATATACCCCTGCAGAAGCGGGCGACAAGGTTGTTACCGTTCGCGCTCGGTGCGGGATTCTTCTTCTGGGGCCTGGTGTACTTTGCGTGGCCGCATCTTGACGCACTGCGACCGTCGCCGCCTCCGGGACCTCATCATCGACCGCATCCGTCTTCTGCGCACTTCGTCCCCGTGCTGCCTGACTCGATACCAGGCCCCCCGCCGGACCCCAAATGGGCTGCTCGGGCAGACGCAGTCCGCGACGCGTTCTTGCATGCGCACAAAGGATATATGGACTATGCATACCCTAATGACGAGCTGTTACCGCTGACAGAGGGATTCGTGAACAAGTGAGTAATACAATCCGTCGTACTGCGCTTGTGCCTGACTGCAGCCAGCTTCAATGGCTGGAGTATCACTCTGGTCGACGGACTGGACACCATGTGGATCATGGGTCTGCACGACGAATTTTATGACACTGTCCCTATCCTCGCAAACATGACGTTTGCTCTGCCTGAGGTCCGTACGTTCAGCTAGGCCATGTTCCGGCGTTACGAAAAGTCGGGACTAACTGTATCGTTGCAGAAATCATTCGCTGCATTCTTTGAGACTGTGATCCGGCATCTAGGCGGAATGCTGTCCGCCTACGCCCTGTCCGGGGAGCCCATTCTGCTCGCTCGCGCAGACGATCTCGCTACCAAACTCCTCCCCGCTTTCCACACACGATCAGGCTTCCCGAAGTACGCAGTCAATACCATAACGTACGTGCTCTTCCCGCGACTTGCAAATATCACCTTGACGCCCCTCTAGCGGCGAAATTCGACCGGGTTGGACGGGGAGTGCTGTCCTCTGGGCAGAGGCACTCAGCTGTCAACTAGAATACAAGTATCTGGCCCACCTGACAGGTAGACGCCAGTACTTTGATACTGTAAGTCAAATGCTATCCCTTTCCAGTGTACCTGAAAGTGATAGTGTCAAGGTTGAGAAATCGATGGACATCATGCGCGATGCCGACATCACGGAGGGCCAGTTCCCGACAAAGTGGCACGTCGAGACCGGCAAGCCGATGAACCGTGCGTCTCGCTCATTGTGCTAGCCATCGAAACTCACCAGGGATATCGCCCGTAGAGCATTTCTCTGTCGGCGCATTCGCGGACAGCGCACATGAGTATCTGCTCAAGCAATGGTTGCTCACTGCTAAATCCGAGCAGAAAGCGCTCGACCTCTGTGAGTCCGGCAGAACCACATTCCGCCCGTCCTAACCTCTCCCAGACATGCGCGCCTCATCGAGCATCATCAAGGAGCTCCTCTTCCTCAGCGCGACCCGCAACCTTCTCTATGTAACCGACACGACCGACGGGCGGCCCTCGCACACCTTCGAGCACCTTTCGTGCTTCCTCCCGGGGCTCCTCGCGCTCGGCGCGCACACGCTCCCTCTACCCGAACGCGAGCGCACGCTGCACGCGTGGGCCGCGGAGGGCCTCGCACACACGTGCTGGGTCACGTATGCGGACCAAGCCTCGGGACTCGGCCCAGACGAAGTCATTATGAAGGCGATGCCACGCTCCGCGGAGAACCCGCGCGCAGGGCGCTGGCTCGCGCATGTCGAGCGCTGGGAGGAGGCGGGCCGCCCCGGCGACGTCCCACCCGGCCTGAGGGAGGTCCCGAGGAGGGGCAAGGGACAGAGGGACTATACGTCAAGGAAGATGGGGTATTATCTTAGACCGGAGGTGCGTTGATCTTTTTGTCAGTGGATGGCATGGGGTTTGTGTGCTGATGCAGTTTGGTTTGGGGCAGACGGTGGAGAGCTTTTATATCCTGTGGCGCACGACGGGCGACGAGAAGTGGAGGGAGCGGGGCTGGGCTGTATTCGAGGCGATCGAGCGGGAGACGAAGACACACAGCGGATACGCAAGTCTTATTGATGTCGACCAATCCCCTGCCCCGAGGAAGAATGAGATGCCGAGGTATGTACCAGTCTATCCATTGTCCGTTGGACTATCATTGATTACTAACTCCACAGCTTTTTCATGGCCGAGACGTAGGTCCTATTCATCATAGCTGAGACAGATGCTGATCCATATTTCCACAGACTCAAGTATCTATACCTGCTATTCACTGATAAGGAGATCATCCCGCTGGACCGGTGGGTTTTCAACACGGAGGCCCACCCATTGCCCATCTTCGAGTGGTCAGACTGGGAGAAGGAACAATACGGAATATGATCATATCATATACCCCCATCATGTAGTCTATATCATTATCACCACACTGCACATTCCGGTCTAATTGTTATGCACTGTTACTCATTGCACCGTATGTCGTTCGTCGTCTGCTCTGCTCCTGTCGTGGGATTTTGGTTTCGGCGTACGGTACATATCGCTCACGCCTCCTGCATAACTGCATCGCCCTCCACGTCTGGCTCCGACCGTGCCTTCTTGCTCTCCCGCTCCTCCGTCTCTGCGCCGGGCGTGTCGCGGCCGTTCTGCCCCTGTTTCTCCTGCATTTTCGCGGCGAGTGCGCGCTTCTTGCGCAGCCGCGCCTGCTCGCGCAGCGTGAGCTCCTTGCCCTCGGGCGCATCCTCTTTCAGATCCGCGGCGAGGTCCATGGGCGCGTCGCTCCCTAGCGGATCGTGCTCCGGGTCGACGTTCTTGGGCATCGTCGAGAGCGCGGAGTAGAGGTCGAGCGTCTTGAGGTCATCTGCGGTGGCTGCAGAGCAAGGGGCACGTGTTAGGTTATGAGTAGGCAAATTAAAAAATGTGGGTGCATGCCTGGGAGGATGCACGCAGACCGGACGGCGTTGAGGAATGCGGGCGAGTCGGATGCACTGGCTTCAGCGGGCTTTGGATAGGCGGACAAGTCAGTATGGCCCTATCGATCGTATTGCGTGCATGACCAACCGTTCCGGAAGCCCACGACAACAACTTGACCATAGATTCCTTGGCTTCGTCAGAGGCATCGCCCGAGAGGTCCCGTGCGCCGTCGAATATTACCCACATGAGGCCATCCGCAACTAGCGTGAAGTCCACTACGGGCCTTTCCAAGTCTAGCGCATGAACTGTAGGTGGCGACGCAGCTCCCTCTTCCGGGAATGCACAGTAGAAGATGGCAGTCGCGCTGGGCTCTGTGAGCCACTGAGAGTCAGGAATAAGTTCAAGTGACGCACCCAACCGCACTGAACACGAGATAGCGGCCTCGCTCGCTCAGGTCCAGCGACCGTATTTTGTGCAGAACAAGGACTGCCGATCCAGGCTCCGCGTCCGTCTTCGCCCCTGCCTCAGTCGGCTCCTCCGCGACCTCCGGAGCCTCTGCTTCTGGAATAGCACCCTCAGTCTGCTCCTTGTGCTCGACCTCACCCTCACCATCCTCCTGCACGGCAGACATCTCCCGGCTCGCCTCACCCTCTCCTTCCTGCTCCGTCCCTTTCCCCTTCCCCTTGCGTCGTCCGCCGCGCCGTCGGCCCCTGTTCTGGCTTTCCGCGCCCTCTCCGTCCTCGCCGTCGTTCTCGCTCCGCCGGCGCTTGGGAGGCCTGACCTGGATGAAAGGCTCGACGACGTCGCTGATGGGAATCTCGCTGAGGAGACGGCCCGAAAACCAGTCCCAGAGCTTGAGCATTGGGTCGCCGCCGCCGGAGACAAGGGTGGATGGGGCGAATGTGGGAATGTGTACGGCGGATACGAATCTGTAATTCAGGGGAATAGGTGGGGGAAGTGAGTGGCAAGAATGCTAATGGTGAAAGGAATGGCGACGTACTTCCTGTGCCCAAGGCAGTATCGCTCAATCACATATCCTTGTGGGTACCAGCTTACACGAACATGCTCATCTCGATCCGCAGTGATAATATACTTTTCGTCGGAGGTGAGAGTGAAGTCGGTCAGGAGGGAGACATGCCCGAGTATCAGAGATCCGTCAGATGGGTTTTCGTGCGAGGTTAACGCGCCACGTTTAGAACCGCTCGGGTCTGAGTCGGACGTAGACTCTGGGGCATAGTGAAGTGGGTAGCTGAACAGGATAATTATGTCAAGTGAGATCCATCTGAGGTCGTGAAACCGTGCTTACCTGAAGATGTCTCCGAATTTGTCGGACACAAGGATGGTTTGGCCGTCCTTGGTGAACTGAGTACCAGTGGCCTTCTTTGGAAGTTCTCTGCATAGAGACTGCGGCTCAAAAACGTGGAACAGAGTCGCCAGATTGAAGAACGTACCTCTCGCTCAAGACCTTCAGCCCGTCAATCTGCCATACCTTCAGGCGCTTGTCATCTCCCACAGTAGCAAGATGGTTGAAAGCCTCGTCCACCGCCGCCACGCGAACAGGCCCCGAATTCAGCAACTGCGTCTTCTGTGTCTCATCCCAGTTTGCGGTAGAATGCAGCACACTTCCGTCTCTGAGCTAAGCGGTGAATAGGGAGCTTTCTAGGATGGGCACCAGACACACTGAGTATTGATAACCTGGACGTGAGGACCAGAGATAACAAGCGACTGGGATGCGCCCACAAATAGCCTAGAGTGAGGGTAGACTGTCATTTTGAACCTTGCCTTCGGGATATTGACTTCAGGTCGGTTGAATGGGCGCCTAATGACGACGAAAAGTATGCGGCAAAAGCGGTCCGATATTCCCGGAGCGCGACGCATCTCGCAAGCGCCGTGAGCTGTTGGACTTCAACGCCGCTCGCGCTGTAGTCGGTCGTCGCTCAAGAGCTTTCCTCGGACTCTACTACAGGTGATGACTTCTCCTCTAGATCTGTCTTCCATATACTCAACAAAGCGAAGTCCTGTAGCTGTTAAGCAATCCCGACTACCACTTATCCGCGTCGAAATGCCCGAGATGACACGAAGGCCGCTGTCTGCACGGCCTTTCGACATGGTTTACTTCGCCTTCTTCATGGTATGGGGGCATTTACAGCGCGTTGCAGAATAACGGAAATAAGTTTCTATCTCAGATGCATCTACCTGCGACGTTGCTAGTGGACCTCCAAGCGCTATATCCTGCACATCTAGTGCCACCATTGATTGCAAAGATCCCGGGATTTTACATCTCCATGTCTAACGACCCTTTGATTGGCGGCGCTATGGGTCTACTCGGAAAGGGTGACCAGTTTGTGTGGTTCAAAACTTTCTTGCTCCTCGAGGCGTGAGTGTCCAGTGACTACCTGCAGTCGAGGTATTCCTCACACCAGTGATGTCGCTGTAGTCTGTTCCAGATTCCCGTCTTCGTCCTTGGAATGCGAGGGCTGTGGAAAGGTGAGTACAATTGATGACTGACGAAGAGACCTCAAGTAACGACGTGTGGTCGCAGACTCCCGCTCCATCTACGTCCTGCTTCTGATTTACGCTGCATCAACCACTACTACGACTCTCCCATGTCTATCCGTCATTCTCACCACACCTCTGACATCTGGGGAAACTCTGGCCGCTGGTATAGTCTCCATTAGCGTCGAACAGCGATTGCTGCTGCTGTCTAGCTACATTCCATTCTTCCTGGTGCCCCTTATGATGACGATCGATATGGCTGTCCGTATTCTTCGTCTCGTCAATGCTGGGGTGGCTGTCTCTCTCTCGCAGAAACAAAAGTAGAACATCTGCATGCTACATACATTATATTGCATCATGCTTGAACTCTAGCTGCTCTCGGCTAGCTGATCTGTACTGTGACTGTGCTTCGTACATTGCGAAGGCCGTCTAATTCATCGCAGGCGCTCCAGGTGGCGGAGTTGTCGAACACCATTCAGTCGAAATGCAAAGGAACCAAAACTATGTCCGGTGATAAGTACTCCGTTCTACTTCTAACCGAATTAGGACGTTTCGCAACATCCGTTGCAAGTTTGACTGCGACATATTGTTTTCCAAATATGCGTCGCAGAATAGGCTAGAAGTTGGTCCGGATCGCAACGGCGTCCACTCTACCGTTATGGTTGAGACCAGGACACAGTCAACATTCGAAGTGTACACAACACAGTCTCAGGTCCGTTCTCCGCCAGCCCAAGGTACCCCTCGTGAGAAGAGCTTGTAGTAGGACGTGCGGGAAGAACATATGCCTGCCCGTTTGGGCGCTAGCGAGCATACCATCTTGCCTTCTACCTCTTCCCCCGCTGGTCGGACGCACTCCTTTGTCCCGTCGTACACGCCCATCCCTTCCATTTCGACCCTTGTTGATCAAGATGACCTTCTCCACGATGCCCAGCTTCGTCGGAAAGTCCATCCACCTCGATGTACCCTATAAACTCGAGCAGGTCATCGGTGAGGGTGCCTTCGGCGTCGTATATCGTGCGCGGAATCTCGCGTCGAGCCCATGGTCTCCTGAATACCGCGCCATTAAGATCGCCCGCAAGTCGGTCGACAAGCTGCCGATGATGTATGAGCTGCTTATGCGCGAGACGACCCTCCATCGCCACGTCGCAGGCGTCCCGAACGTCCTCACGCTGCACGCCGTCTTCGAGAGTTCCAACTACATGTACCTTGTGCTCGATTACTGCCCCGGCGGCACGCTGTATGACCACATCATGAACGGTGCATTCGAGCAAAATAACGAGCTCATCCGGAAGGTGTTCCTCCAAATCCTCAACGGCGTGCATGCGTGCCATGAGGAGGGTGTCTTTCACCGCGACCTCAAGCCGGAGAACATCCTGTGCACAAGGGATGGCTCGGCGGTGTATGTTGCGGACTTCGGTCTCGCGACGGACGAGCTCGTCAGCGAGGAGTTCGGCTGTGGGAGCCCCAGCTGGATGAGCCCAGGTAAGCTCCGCACTCGATGGCCGCTGCATTACAACCAGAGTGCAGTGCGCTGACCTGAGTCGTCTAGAGTGCATCGGCTTCGGATTCAGCTATGCACCCTACTCGTCAAGACAGAGCGACGTCTGGGCGCTGGGCGTCATTTTAATCAATATGATTGCGTCGTGCTTTCCGTGGGGTAATGCTGTCGTCGAAGATGCAGGGTTCAAAGCGTTCCTCGACGACCCGCATTCCCTGTATGATAGAATGCCAATTTCACATGGCTTGTGCGAAATCCTCGAGCGAGTGTTTGATGTGAACCCGTCCGAACGCATGACTATCCCCGAGCTGCGCCGTGCAGTCGCAACGCTCGGTTCGTTCTTCGACGATGTCGACAGCCTCGACTATGGCGTCGACCAGTCGATGCTCGCTCAGCACACCATCCGGTCGTCTGAGTCTTCGCTGGACGAAGACTCCGATATGGAGGATAGCGAAAGTGAGGAGAGTGAACTCGAATTTAGAAGTCAGGATGCAAGGTACCAAAGCGAAGTTGTGAGGACTGCGTTGCAGGCAGCGATGGAAGTAGCCCATGTGAACGACTCGCCTGAAAGCCATACACCTGAACTCTTGGACACCCCGAGCGACTCATGCGACAGCGACAGCTCATCCGAAGGGCCAACCACCCCTAACGCAGAACCGACGTCTGGAAATGTTGCTGTGTGCGAGAAGGTACCGACCTGGGAGGAATTAGAGACTGTTCTGGTCGCGCTCGCGGCTCGCGAGGTGTATGCAAATTGACGAACGGAGAAGAATGGCGTACTACTGGTGAATTTAGAGGATTCGCGGGTGTTTTTGCGGAGTGGAGCTGGTTACTGCCACCAATATCTCCCACCAGGATGATTGTTACGTACCGATACATACATATGGAACAACGATTTGGTTTTTGCACATTCCACCGGCTGAGTGTGACATTGTAAGTGTTGAGACAGCACGTCTTGGGAGGTACATAAAGCGAGCAACGCTGGCTGCCTTCGGGAGCTGATCAGAGTCGGAATCTGAGAGTGTGCAGCCGCAACAATGCTTGGATGTTCTGATATGAGTACAACAAGATGCTGAGTCAGACCCAGAGTGATTGGGATTCGGATAGTCGAAATGAGTCTGACGAGCGAAGAGCAGGGCGGGGCCTCGCAGGGTTCGGAGGGAAAACAAATCTCGTCCTGCCGTGTCTCAAGCGGTGACTGTCGCCATCTTGCAGCTGTTCCTTGACTTCCCTCTGCGAGTCTGCCTCGGCTCAGTTGTAGTGATATGTCATCGTCCGTTGCAGGTCCTGAATACTTGTATGAGGACATTGAATCGCACAGAGTCTGGCCAATAGAGCAGCCATTGAGGAACCCTGAAATGTGAGCTATGACATAATAATCGCTCTCACGGCGCGTCGTCGTATGTCTCTAGCTCGAAATGAAATGCAGTGGTGTGGAGAAGCAAGTGTCGGGTTGTAGCGGCCGACCTACGGACTGATGCTACGCCTGGGCGCCACACTCGAGAGATCCTACAAGTCAGTGTCCATTTCTGGGCGCGACAGACCGCCCCAAAACGCACACTGGGAGAAGGAGAATGGACGTTGTTCGCTTGCAAACGCGAGTTTTGTTCTAGATCGCTGCTCGCATGGGTCATGGTCGGTCCCGAGTGTCTTTTGATGCGCTCCGGTTTCCCGAACCAACATCCAGCGTCTGCTGGCTCCACCAACAAAGCGTCGTCACCATTGATGCGGATCTTCAGAGCGGTGATAGTGGCAACGCGCATAAGCTCATCAACGAGGCGTCCAGGCAGTTCCCTGAGAGATCAAGCCTTCAGGTACGGATGCAGTCCACAAACGCCCCGAGAGCATAGCCAGTCGTAATGGTCAGGGCTGCCGTATCGTGCGCGACATTGAGTCGGGGCTCTAGTCGGCAGCCACGGTAGTGCCTCCTGACGCATACAACCGATGCAAGCAAATCGTTGAGAGTGGGGATAGCTAGAGGTTGTCGTCTCGCAGAAACAAGATGAGAGCGACGGAAACGACGGTGCACGAGACCTAAGATGAACGCCGGCGACGATGCAACGTTTACCACCGTCTCCGGTGATGGCTAGGCTGTGCGCTCATCATATCAAACGTCCTTACACTTCGGTGAGTGTCAATCAAGAGGCTCCAGTTTGCATATCATGGGGGCTGGAAGATGTCGAACCCACCCTTCGCTCCCTCCGTTTCGCCTACCCCAGTCCCCTGCTCGCTTACGTAACCACCAAGTGTTGGGGATCCCCGCAGACAACATTAAGTCCCTGCCCTCTCCGTCTTCCTCCATCTCCCCTCCCCGTTTTCGGGCTGCCCACTAGAGTCTCTGGACATGGCCGCCTACGACCATTCAAAAGTAGCGCACTTTATCGGTCAGTACGGCGTCGAGGTCTCTTCGGACACCCGTCTAACCAGCTTTCCTTAGGCGGTAATACGCTAGACAAGGCTCCGTCTGGACCCGTCTCAGATTTTGTCAAGAGCAATGGTGGACACACGGTTATCACAAAAGTGAGTGGCTATGTGCGCGCAAAACAGGACTTTGGGAGCAAGAGGTCGCGTGGTACCCACTCCGCGACCTTTCCTTCCGATCTGAAGCTTCGAAAATCCCGAGCGAACGATTGACTGACTCTTCCTCCCCAGGTTCTCATTGCAAATAATGGTATGTTAAAGTCAGTCACAGGGAGGAGATGAGGGTCTTACCTCTTCTGTGTAGGTATCGCTGCCGTGAAAGAGATTCGCTCCATCAGGCAATGGAGCTACGAGATGTTCGGCGCAGAGCGCGCCGTCGAGTTCACGGTCATGGCGACCCCCGAGGACCTGAAGGCGAATGCAGAATACATCCGCATGGCGGATCGCTACGTCGAAGTTCCGGGTGGATCCAACAACAACAACTACGCGAACGTTGACCTCATCGTCGATGTCGCAGAGCGCGCAGGCGTACACGCAGTGTGGGCGGGCTGGGGTCACGCGTCGGAGAACCCGCGCCTTCCTGAGACACTCGCGGCCAACAAGATCGTGTTCATTGGCCCTCCCGGGAGTGCTATGCGGAGTCTTGGCGACAAGATCTCGAGTACAATCGTCGCGCAAAGCGCAGATGTGCCCACGATGGCGTGGTCTGGCTCGGGAATTGCTGAGACAGTACTCTCGGAACAGGGCTTTGTGACCGTGGCCGACGATGTGTACCAGAAGGCGTGTGTGACGTCTGTGGAGGAGGGTATGGTCCGCGCGGAGCAGATCGGCTATCCCGTGATGATCAAGGCTAGTGAGGGTGGAGGAGGCAAGGGTATTCGTAAAGTTGACCACCCGGACGCGTTCAAGAACGCGTTCAGTGCCGTTGCTGGAGAGATTCCTGGTGAGGCCGCCGAATCCTACTCCCAGGAACACTCGCTGATGCGTAGCAGGCTCTCCGATTTTCATCATGAAGCTCGCTGGCCAGGCGCGCCACCTTGAGGTGCAGCTACTGGCTGATCAGTACGGCAACGCAATCTCTCTTTTCGGTCGTGACTGCTCGGTGCAGCGTCGCCACCAGAAGATCATTGAAGAGGCTCCGGTAACGATCGCCAAACAAGACATCTTCGAGGAGATGGAGCGTGCTGCTGTGCGTCTGGCCAAATTGGTCGGATACGTCAGTGCGGGTACCGTTGAATGTATGTATTCCTTCCATATGCAATACCCAACGGCTGACAGATTCTGTCTTTAGACCTGTACAGCCACGCCGAGGACGTGTTCTTCTTCCTGGAGCTGAACCCGCGTCTGCAGGTCGAGCACCCGACCACCGAGATGGTCTCTGGTGTCAACCTTCCCGCAGCTCAGCTGCAGGTCGCTATGGGTATTCCCCTCCACCGCATCCGCCACATCCGTCAACTCTATGGCCTCGCACCGAACGGCACATCGGAGATCGACTTCGGCATGGTTGACCCTGAGGCGAGCAAATTGCAGCGCAAACCCCGCCCCAAGGGGCATGTCGTTGCCGTCCGTATCACTGCCGAGAACCCCGACGCGGGCTTCAAGCCGTCCTCCGGTCTCCTTCAGGAGCTCAACTTCCGCTCCAGCACGAATGTGTGGGGCTACTTCTCCGTCGGCTCTGCGGGTGGTCTACACGAGTTTGCCGACTCCCAATTCGGTCACATCTTCGCATACGGTGAAGACCGTGACGACTCTCGCAAGAACATGGTTGTCGCACTCAAGGAGCTCAGCATCCGTGGTGACTTCCGCACGACGGTTGAGTACCTCATCAAGCTCCTCGAGCTGCAGGCGTTCCAGGAGAACACGATCACAACCGGCTGGTTGGATTCACTGATCAGCGACAAGCTCACCGCTGAGCGCCCCGATGCAAGTCTCGCGGTGCTCTGCGGTGCAGTCACGAAGGCACATCTTGCCTCCCAAGCGTGCTGGGAGGAGTACAAGCGTATTCTCGACAAGGGCCAGGTCCCATCGCGCGATATTCTGAAGACTGTCTTCGGTGTCGACTTCATCTACGACAATGTTCGCTACTCCTTTACCGCGACACGCTCGTCAACTACCCTTTGGACTCTCTACCTGAACGGAGGCAGGACCGTAGTTGGTGCTCGTCCTCTTGCTGACGGTGGCCTGCTCGTCCTGCTCGATGGTAAGAGTCACTCCGTGTACTGGAGAGAGGAGGTTGGGGCGCTGCGCTTGATGATCGACTCGAAGACGTGCTCTATCGAGCAGGAGAATGACCCTACCCAGCTCCGCAGCCCCAGTCCCGGTAAGCTCGTGCGCTTTCTCGTGGACAGTGGCGACCACATCAATGCTGGTGAGGCCTATGCCGAGATAGAGGTCATGAAGATGTATATGCCGCTGGTTGCGTCTGAAGACGGTGTCGTCCAATTCGTCAAGCAACCCGGTGTCAGCCTCGAGCCAGGAGACATTCTCGGCATCCTCACTCTCGACGACCCCGCTCGCGTCAAGCACGCGAAACCCTTTGAGGGTCTGCTGCCAGCCATGGGTATGCCCAACGTTGTCGGTAACAAGCCCCATCAGCGCCTCCACTTTTACCTCGGCATCCTCAACGACATCCTCGACGGCTACGACAACCAGGCAATCATGACCCCCACCTTCAAGGACCTCATCTCTGTCCTCGAGAACCCTGAGCTACCGTTCGCGGAGGTGACCGCGATTCTGTCCACGCTCTCGGGACGTATGCCTGCAAAGCTGGAGGATGGCATCCGCTCTGCGATAGAGACTGCCAAGGCAAAGGGCGAGTTCCCCGCCGTGCGCATCAGGAAGCTGCTCGATCACTGGATGCAGGACAATGTCCGCCCACAGGACCGCGCGATGTTCAGGAATCAGCTCGGCTCGCTCTTCGACGTCGTCGAGCGCTACCAGGGCGGCCTTAAGGCCCACGAGATTGACATCATTGCCGGCCTCCTTGCACGCTATGAGGAGACCGAGAAGCTTTTCGGAGGCAGCATCGAGGCCCGTGTGCTTACGCTCAGGGAGCAGAACAAGGACGACCTCGACAAGGTTGTCTCCCTCGTCCTCAGCCACATCATGGCGCACCGCAAGGGCAAGCTCCTCATGGCCATCCTTGACTATGTCAAGAATAGCAGCTGGAACATCTCCAACCCTGATAGCAAGCTGTACAAGGTCCTGCAGGGCCTTGCTGCGCTCGAGGCGCGGTCGTCCACCCAGGTCGCGCTCAAGGCGCGTGAGGTCTTGATCGCATGCCAGATGCCCTCGTATGAGGAGCGCAAGGTGCAGATGGAGAGCATTCTCAAGGCGGCCGTGACCAACAGCTTCTACGGCGAGCAAGGCTCTGGCATGAAGTGCGTCTTCTCGGATTACTAGTGTGAACTGTGGATCTTAATGCTGATATCTCTGTAGGTCTCCTTCACTCGATGTCCTAAGGGAACTGATCGACTCGCGCTACACTGTCTACGACGTGCTGCCCACGTTCTTCAACTACACCGAACAGTGGATCGCTCTCGGTCAGTTATTCATGAAAAAGTCCACTATATTTCCCACTCATGCCTGTCTGTAGCTGCGCTGGAGGTGTATGTTAGGCGTGCCTACAAGGCATATGCGCTCATGTCCGTTGACTACGAAGAGGGCGACGGCCTCACCGATGGCGAGGGTCCCCACGCCGTCACATGGCGTTTCGGCCTCCCTCAGTCTCACTCCCCTCCTGCTACACCTCAGCTGAACCGACAGTGAGTCACATCGTAATAGGATAAGCTTGATGCACTGAACACCTCCATTCTCCTTCAGGGAGCCGCCGCGTAGGCAAGCGTCTGTGAGCGATCTGACCTACATGATCAATCGCCACCAGAAGCAACCCCTTCGAACTGGTGCTACCGCGTCATTCCCGAACTTTGCGACCCTGTCCCGCGGTTTCAGCAAGGTCGCAGAGATGCTTCCTGTGTTCGACCGTGAGGAGTACATCCAACGCTACGGTAGCGACCAGCCCCCGAACGTGCTTAACCTTGCGCTGCGCATCTTCGACGAGAAGGATAATATGTCTGAGGACGAATGGTCAAAGAAGATCGATGAACTGATCAACAATCGCCGTGATGTCTTGACCCAACGCGGCGTCCGCCGTGTTTCGGTTCTCATCTGCAGGCCGGGCATGTACCCCCAGTACTTCACTCTACGTGACATGGGAGATGCATGGAGGGAGGAGCAAGCTATTCGTCACATCGAGCCGGCTCTGGCGTTCCAGCTTGAGCTCAGCCGTTTGTCTAACTACAACCTCACGCCCTGCTTCACCGAAAACAAGCAGCTCCACATCTACCATGCCGTTGCGCGCGAAAACCAGCTGGACAGCCGGTTCTTCATTCGTGCGTTGGTACGGCCCGGACGCATAACTGGAAACATGAACACGGCGCAATACCTCATCTCCGAGACGGACCGGCTCGTGACGACCATCCTCGACACTCTCGAAGTCGTCTCCGCCAAGCACCGCAATGCGGACGTCAACCACATTTTCATGAACTTCATCTACAACCTTCCTGTCACTTACGAGGATGTATTAGAGGCTATTGCCGGCTTCATCGAGCGGCACGGCAAGCGCCTATGGCGCCTGCACGTCACTGGCTCTGAGATCCGTATCGTGCTGGAGGACAGCGAAGGCAATGTTACACCCATCCGCTGCGTCATCGAGAACGTGTCCGGCTTCATTGTCAACTTCCACGGTTACCAGGAGATCACCACCGACAAGGGCACGACGATCCTGAAGTCCATCGGCGAGAAGGGACCCCTTCACCTGCAGCCCGTGCACGGCCCGTACCCCACCAAGGAGTCGCTGCAGCCCAAGCGTTACCAGGCCCACCTCATTGGTACCACTTATGTCTACGACTTTCCTGACCTCTTCTCGAAGGCGTTGAGCAACGTCTGGGCAAAGGCTCGGTCTATCAACTCGACCTTGACTGTCCCGAAGAAGATGCTCGAGTCACGGGAGCTCGTTCTGGACGAGCATGATCAGCTGCAAGAAGTTGACAGGGCGCCTGGCAACAACAGCTGTGGTATGATCGGCTGGGTATTCACGTTGAGGACGCCTGAGTACCCTGAAGGTCGCCGTGCCGTCGTCATCGCCAACGACATAACGTACAAGATTGGTTCCTTCGGCCCAACCGAAGACCAGTTCTTTTACCTTGCATCGCAGTATGCTCGCGAGCAGGGGCTCCCTCGTATCTACCTCTCCGCAAACTCCGGTGCTCGTATCGGTCTGGCCGAGGAAGTCATGAACATGTTCTCGTGTGCGTGGAACGACCCTGAGCACCCCGAGAAGGGTGTTGACTACATCTATCTCACGCATGAGAACTACCTCAAGATCCAGGAGAAGGCGGCCTCCGCCATCCGCACCGTCGAGATTCAGGAGAGCGGCGAGCTCAGGCACAAGATTACCGACATCATTGGTCTCCAGGACGGTCTCGGTGTCGAGTGCTTGAAGGGTTCGGGTCTCATTGCCGGCGAAACTTCTCGTGCATATGACGACATCTTTACCATCACTCTGGTCACCGCTCGTTCCGTCGGTATTGGTGCTTACCTTGTCCGTCTTGGCCAGAGGGCCGTCCAAGTCGAAGGCCAGCCCATCATCCTTACTGGTGCCCCTGCCCTCAACAAGGTGCTCGGACGCGAGGTCTATACTTCCAACCTGCAGCTTGGTGGCACGCAGATCATGCACAAGAACGGTGTTTCTCACCTCACCGCGGGCAGTGATCTCGAAGGCGCTATGCACATTATCGAGTGGTTGTCGTACGTGCCGGAGGTCAAGGGCGCTCCTCTGCCCATTCTCGAGAGCAGCGACCCTTGGGATCGTGACATTGGTTACTTTCCTCCCAAGGGCCCATACGACCCGCGCTGGTTCATCGAGGGCAAGACGGATGAGACCACTTCGGAGCACCTCTCCGGTTTCTTCGACAAGGGATCGTTCCAGGAGACGCTTAGCGGATGGGCTCAGACCGTGGTGGTCGGACGTGCTCGCCTTGGTGGCATGCCGATGGGTGTGATCGCTGTTGAGACTCGTACGATCGAGCGTATTGTCCCCGCGGATCCTGCGAACCCTACCTCATTCGAACAGCGAATCATGGAAGCCGGTCAAGTGTGGTACCCCAACTCGGCGTACAAGACTGCGCAGGCCATCTTCGACTTTAACCGCGAAGGCCTGCCGCTCATCATCTTCGCGAACTGGCGTGGATTCTCCGGTGGCCAGCAGGATATGTACGACGAGATCTTGAAGCAGGGTTCCAAGATTGTCGATGGTCTCTCCACCTACAAGCAGCCCGTGTTCGTCTACATTGTTCCCAACGGCGAGTTGCGTGGTGGTGCTTGGGTTGTTCTCGATCCTTCCATCAACTCCGAGCAGATGGAGATGTACGCCGACGTGGAAGCACGGGCTGGTGTGCTGGAGCCCGAGGGTATTATCGAGATCAAGATGCGCCGCGACAAGGTCATTAAGCTTATGGAGAGGCTCGACTCGACGTACGCATCACTCAAGAAGGCGAGCGCCGACCCTTCGAAGAGTACTGAAGAGCGTACCGTTGCAACTGACGCCTTGGAGAAGCGGGAGCAGCTCTTGCAACCCTCATACAGACAGATCGCTCTGCTGTATGCGGATCTTCACGAGTGAGTACGCCTTACAACCTGCACAAAAATTTACTGACATCGCACCAGCCGCGTGGGACGCATGGAGGCCAAGGGTTGCGCGAAACCGATGTCTTGGAAGGATGCGCGTCGTCGGTTCTACTGGGCTGTTCGGGCAAAGGTTGCTCGTTCCGCTGCACTTGCGCAGCTCGCGCAGGCTAGCCCTGACTCTACGAGCGAGTACCGCACTCGCCTGTTGGACTCGCTGGCGTCCATCGAGCCTTCCACAGACGCCCGGACTGTCGCCGAGACACTGGAGGCTTTGGACTTGGCGCCTACAGTCGCGCAGCTGAAGGCCGACAATCTCATGCGACGTATGCTGGCGTTAGCGCACGAGGACCGGAAGGCCACTGTTGACGGCTTAGTTCGATTAGTGGACAACCTCTCGGAGGATGAGAGGGTCTCTTTGCTTAGCGCATTACAAAACGCGACTCGCTCCCCAGGTTCGATGACTTCCTCCCTTACAACTTCATCAGAGTCAACTCACCCTACATTCTTTAGGTCCGCCGTCGTATTCCAACGCTTCCTAGAGCTCTTCGTCCCATTTCTTGCTGGACTACTGTAATTTCATCTCGTTATTTGCTTTCTTCGTATAGATGATGGGCTGCTATCGTTACCATAACACACCTGTATATCCCAATCGCCTGCAATGCATGTTGTTGTCTATCGTTCCCCCATGACGCTCGACTGCCTGTCCCGCGTGAGTATATGTTTGTGCCGAGTTATTCCTGATCTTGTCCGCTCTTCCACTGGTCACTCATCGCCCAGAATTTGGGTAGTTTCGCGTCCCAAGCTTGGTTCTCGCCTGCGACTAGCGTCACTCGATCTATACAATTGCTGCACGTATTTGCAAGCCGCACATTCTGCCAATAGCTTCTTACAGAATGTGTATGTCCCTTCTGTATCCTGCATATATGGAGCGGCACAGCTGAAGCATGCAGCATCGGTGACCCAGCGACCAATTCTGCCACTCCTCCTCTGTGCCGTCTAGCTTGCACACTCCTTGTCGGCGGTGAGAACAACTAATAATGCAATCTACAAGCGCTTTCTAGTTGGCGCATTCTCGTCCGCAACGACATGATCAGATGCGAATTCCGCCGGAGTAGTAGCTGGAGTCGTTGGATGAGTCGTTCAAGGCGACCCAGAGCTCGGACACATCGCTGTCAGGCGAGTGATCATGTGGTCATCTAGATTCTGCCCGCAGCGCTATCAGTATCAGTTTGCACTCATACCTCCAGGGTGAGCAGCCTCACTTTTACTATCTTTATGTCAATGTGTTCTACTGTTCTGCGGGTAAGGTGAGCTGATGGATTTGCCTTGTCGACCCCGTGATTGCGGCTTGTCTTTCAATTCGAAATTCTCGCCCGATGGCTTTGTGCCACGGGGAACCTACAGTAATCACGTCATCGACCAACATAGTTATGGCGATGGATTACTCCGTATGGGGGATATTGGACTTAGAACGTGCTCATATCCTCGGCGGTCGTACTACGATTATTGTTTGGGGAAGCAATGCGAAGGTAGGAAGAATTCTAGCCTGATTCCTGCTCTTGCTGCATCTAGTCATCAAGGCTATGAAGGCTCCTACTTGTTGCGTTGATATAGGCGTACACTGTGGGAGAGCACAGTAGTTATGCGATGCTTTTCGAGTCATCACTGCCCGAAAACCAGGGCGAGGTCTCCGGATCCGTGCCTGCCTTGGGGTGATGAGCCGTAATCTGGACCTGAGTTGAGAACTGCATGGCCTCCGCATTACCCGGTGCAGCCCTAGACTGAAATGCTATCTCGCTAGTAGTATCATTGCTCCATGCTCGGCGTGTCACAACGCGGTACACAATGAGCTGGGGCGCAAGGCACTGACCAGACGAAATCAGCAATGTTGGGTAATCGTACATGCGTTATGAATTGATGACGTACCGTCAGCTTGCCCCAGATTTGCGCAAATGCAATTGATGTTTGACTCCCGCGCACATATGGAATAAGGAAAATTATACCGCAGACGCTATATGGCACTGCGGACTCGATGAGGATGGCGACGATACCGGTGTACAGTTCTGCCGCATCAGCACCCATCGTTTGTCGGACCCTCCTCGAGATATAAAGTAGTCGTCCGCAGATCAGTGCAGTCAGGATAATATTCAGGCTGATTGACATCGAATATAGTGGAGTACCAAAATCGAGTGTTCTGCCGGAGAAAGTTTGACCGCCAGGGGTGCCGGCTGTGATGAGGACTAGTATACCCAGAGCTGAAATGCAATCATTATGAGAATGGAAGGCTCGAACTGAAACATATTTCTCTCACCAAGGTTGGCCAAGTAGATCAATATTGGTAGGACAATCACGAGCCAATTCGAGCCCCAGATTATGAAGCATCTGTATATCTAGGTTATGTGGGCCGCACTCAGTATTCTGGCATGTATATTGCATGATCTAATTAACACACCAAGAGAGCGTCGCCCATCAGGATCAATACAATTGATGACGTCGTCCCGAACGTCTGGTACCATATCGAAGACTCGTCCGCAATGAAAGCGGGCACACCACCCGGCCTACCACGGTCAAGGATCCACATTTGCTGACCCCAAAATGCGTTCGTGGAGATATCAATGGTGAGCATAATGAGGAGTGCAGTGCTGTACAGCGTGAAGAATTTGTCGCTTCTTGGACGACGAGTCTTCGGTGTTTTCGATACCGCGTATATCGTCATTGAGTACAGAATCAATTCGACACCTTGAAGACATGCACTGTCAGAAGAGTGACGCGTCCTTGTTACGTTTAAAGCTCACCATACAGGATACCACTCATATAGCTGCCAACATAAAAGGCGTTCTCGAGAACCCGAGTCGATGCCATGTTAGTTGGAGCAAAGGGAGCAACAGAACACGATATCGCAAAGGTACCGCTCGACCGGTAGGGGTGAGAGCAATTACTGCTCGTCCCTTTTGATAGAGATGCAGCGCTTGAAGACGACGATACGGTGTATTGTCCCACATGCCCCATCATCCCATGTCTGAGCTGTCATAACAGAATTGGGGAAGTTCGCTTGGGACAAATCCCACGCCCAATCACCTCGTCTCTGCAACTCGAGCTCCCGAGAGTCAGCCCGAAAAGCAGGTCAGAGAAGACAGTGTCTGAAAAAGGCTGGGAGAAGTATACTTGTAGTCGCTGGTCATATGTGTAGACGGAAGACCTGATACCAACAAACGAACAGACTCGAGTCCTATCTACGTCACGATTGGCTTGAGTACGCCGCGAACTATCTGCCCGAGGGGACCCGTTCAGACATGCGACAATCAGCAAGAGCAAGAAAAAAACGCGGGCGCAACGGATTATTTACGGAGAACAAGGTTCCGGCAAAGGCAACAATCTCCACCGGTGTTCTCATATCAGAACTCGAGGGCGTCAGATGATGTGCACCGCAGTCTTAGCCCTGAGAGTTGACGTCTGAGTGCCAAATACCATCTGGACATTAGCAGCGTTGTCAGCAGTGATCCTCCAGCGATCCAATGGTGATGTTAAGCTTGCATATGAACGGTCATCAGGTACTGATGGCCAGTGAGATCGCAAAGATTATGGCTCAGGACGGAGTAGTCGATGTCAAATCTGACTGTTGACATTGACATGCAAGGTAAAGTTCCGTCTCGTGCCGAGTTCTGTGATCGCACATAGCCGCATTTTGGTTGACCAGGAGTAAGGTTTAGAGCTAACTTGCTGACCACTGCAGTATCAGGCGTGCAAGGGTCGTGTTGGACGAGGGAAGATTGAGGTCGGACCAAGATCGCCCACTGGCCATCAGGAAGATCTCACTTGCGCTCTTATAGCTTTGACATCTTTTTCAGTCGAACAGGAGGAAAGTAGGGAAGTCCCAGTCCCAACAGATTGTGTTTCCCCCGCTTTCTCTGTTTTCATGTCCCAAGGCAGAAATAACTACAAAAGCAGATCGAAGATCTTCCTGATGGGGCTGCCTGAAATATCCTATATATCTCACGTTCGGATCACGCTGTTTCTACACTGTGATTTCTCCGGATACTGCTTTACTACTGATTGAAAAACTCTAGACGCTTTCACCTCCGCTGCCTGATATTTTCATAAGTGGTTCCAGGGAAATTTCCCTCGCAAACATCGTCGAGGCCTGCAGCATCAACTGGGTACATTCATCCTGCTCAGCCAGCGTGCTCTTATTAAAGGAAGTGATCGCGGTCATATTCTTGCATCCCTCGGCCTCAAACAAACGGCGACCACACAGAGACCTATCACATCGGATTGCGTTGTCGCGGGATTGAATGAGAATGCACAGAACCGCAGAAAGTGAAGGAGCGGTGTACCGGGAGACAAATACGATTCGAGATAATTATGCTCTCTTGAATGGCACGTGTCGTCTCCGAGCTTTACTGCTGACCTGAGTGACAGTCCTGAATGAAGGAGCGCCTCTTTCGTTGACATTCCTCCATTCACTGGATTCCCAGACCGTTGGACTCATCGATGCAGGACGTAGATATACAAAACTATCTTGATCGCCAGTGCACCCAAATTTGCGATGGCCAATGTGTCCTACAACGTCTAAAACCTTAGGCGTGGTCAAATATCGGAAATTTTGGATTCACTTGAAGGGGCTAATCTGGCGAACTTCCTGTCTCGACGATGCCGTCGGATTGCGTCCTCGCAACACAAAACCTACCATGGCATTCTCATCATGAGGAGATTATGCACAGACCGTTTACACTAGCTGATTTTATGCCTTTGAGCGTGAATACCGGTACACATGCTTCCGCACGATCATGACGTCGCCATGCGGACGATATGACATTGCCAACAACTCTGGCGCTAAAGTGTCTCCTTCTATTCTTGATGCTGCGAGCGATCAGTCATTTTGGACAAGTGGCGCAAAGGGTGCTTACTCCGACTACTGAGGAGTACGTTGTCATCAAACCCTGCTGTGAGATTCACCGGTATGTGTCACCGGATAGCCGAATCATTCTGTTCTATCACAGGACTTCGTTCTGGGAAGCCCGGATACGAGGCCTATGAGTGACTGAAGAGTCGGCGCAGCTTTTGGGCTCACTCAATTTCTGTATGAAAGGGCGGGTGTGAGACCCGAAGTAGTTGGGAGCCTGCGAATATCATCTTGTGGTTGTGATTGGAGAAGATATGCGAACCTACATGTAGCTCAGGGATATCACAGCAGCTATAAATACACACCTAAATAGGTCGTATAAGAGCTCGGACTGACGGGATATCGGCATTTAAGTCGACCTCTCAATGATCTCCTACAGCGGACCTTGCGTTCAGTGAAAATCACACTGAAGCCAGGGGAAATGACATTGATCGTAACATTAAGCGTACACGCCTGCCAGAACCCCATGTCTGAGTTCGCCTAAATGTATATCTAATTCGCATAACGATGCAATTCCACTCCCCGAGAGCTCTAAAGATCGAGCTCATATGACCAGGTCAAAGTTATCTTACCTCACCATATCAACATTGACCCAACTTCTTGTAAGGAACTTACATAAGTATCACGGTCCACGGGATTCACCTAGATATGTAGATGCGTTATATGCCAAAGTTCCGGTCATACAGAAGGCAGCCCTCAGTGCATATTAGACCTGCATAATGTCCGTGAAGCGAGATCCTTCATAGCCGTTGGTCGAGGAAACGTGAATCGCACGCCGTTTCGCGCCTCCATTTTCATACTGCTCAAAGGAGCAACAACGTTACTCGTTCTAAGGAACTGAGCCAAACCCGATGTTTGTCAAACAATACAAGACGTACGGTGCTGGCTGTAGTAGCACGCCAACACATGAACACTGTCCAGATTCTGGACTTATCTGACACGGAGTTGAGTGTTCTCGAAATACTCATGGACAGAGCTGAGGGGCAATATAAAAGAGCTCTGACACACCACCACGTTACATTGCCTGAAACAAAGATCACAGCTACTCGCACCTCGCATGACAGACATCCAGTTCGAGCATGCAAGCGATATAAATTCGATGGCTTCGCGATGCACCAGTCGAAACAGCCGCGCATCCCGCCACCGCACTGATTTGGACCTATATGGATTCTAGAAGAGCGAGTGCAATTGAAAAACGTACGAACGCCACCTCTCTTGTGTAGCAAGACACTCAGCGCGAAGCATATCAAATCACTCACTATATAGAGTTCATGAACCGACGGAGGCGCAGTAAGTCGACTGTTCATAACAATCCGATTACGCGCACACTGCGTGACATTACAGATGGATTGTAATGGAAGTATGTCTGGTTCGATTTGTTCCTTCGGTGCGGGGGTGTGAACTTGACATGTGTGTGTGGGACGGAGACTACCATCGTGACGTACAAACAGGATTGGACCAATCTACATACTATCAGAGTCTGCGCAAGGGGTGCCTCTGCGCATCTGATGGTCGCTGAGACGAGAACGGAACAACTGCTGTGAAGAGCAGCGTTGACAGAACTGAAGGAAAGCCGGCCTCGTGCATCGGGTATATCTATCGTACAGCGCTGAGACAATGGAATTCACTGTCCCGCCGGGACGGGAGAGGAGTGTGGCTCTTGCGCAGCATTCAACTCACAGACTATCCTTGTGACATGTTTCGTAGTCCCCCACACCGCGGGGGAGGTCCGCAACCGTGTGCCATAAATATTAAGGCGTCCTTATCCGCCGGGCCTTGGCGCCGAAGAGACCCTAGCGCTCGGTGTCGCGTAGATGTCGAAAATGTCAATCCTGCGAAGATGTGTTCAATCAGGAGACTGGGAACTGTCATCAGTGGTGTAGTCTGTATCAGAGAGTCCCCAAGAAGTCCTCGTGCGCGGTGGGGTGGCCGAGAATTAGAACAACATAGAAGTTCCTTGTTCAGCTGCGGGAAGGAGACATCCGCAGATGCAGAACTCGAGCCGTGAGATGGTTGTATGCCTGTGCAGAATATATATGAACGCGCGAGGGGCAGACTCGCAATCATTATTAACCCATCTTCGCACCGCACCCAAGATGAGAGTCACGATCTTGTTCCTACTTTGCGTTGTTTCAACCGTCCTCGCTTCAACATGGTGGCCAGTTTCCGAAGAAGGTTGGTTCATATTATGAGCTTTCTTGATATTCGCAGTGACTAATGATTACTAGATGCGCGTGTAGATTCTCGTTTCTTCCTCGTAGATCCCGAGAAAGATGAATGTGAGTACTGTCCCATAGTGGGGGTAGCAGCTCGTCCTGAATTTTTGAGTAGCCGTCGAGGCGTAACTGCTGGGTTCGATTTTCGGCCCGGAGGACTGCGGTATAGATGGAATGCAAATTTAGGACCTCCTAGTGATCAGTGGCAGCTGCTAGTGCGAACTGCTGTGATAGGAACATGCAGCCTGCGATCAACCGAAAACAATACAGTGAAATAGGTCTAGAATCTGTGATTTGCACTCACAGTACGGCCGCACATGAGGCATCCGGGCACTGATCATGCCCGGAGAAGGACTGGGACAGGTGATCGTTGGCAACAATCACAGAGGATGTCACCCGACATTGGCTGAAGACTGAGCCTATTCTGATAAGCAGCATTCGCCAGGAGACCTCGGAGCCGACATCGAGACTTACAAAGAAGCTTATCTTGGACGTGCTCATAGAGCAAAAAGCTGACGATCACCGTCGAATCGGCACGGTAATTTGACTTCGGTCCCTGCAAATATAGTGAGAATTAGAACCAGCCTCACGATCAGCCATGTCACTCGGGAGCTATTAGTGACCCGCCTCACCACCCGCTCACTGCTAAATGACTGTTTGCATCAGTAGAGCGGGGATAAGGAGTGATAGATTCAGGGTTTGAGCGACGGACCACAGGACATGACATGAACGAGCAGCCATGGAGATAAAGCAAAGTGTGATGAGAATCGGAGACGGCTCGGGGCGTTGACACTGTCGAGACATGTTAGAAAGAATGCTCAGATCGTGTAACACCCTAATATGTAGCAGATGTTCAACGTTGGGGGTAATATTATTATAAGGCAGTACGGGATGATGATTCAAAAAAGATCGGGTACTTCGAAACGAATGAATGACTGGCAATCTAGCACTGGACAACACAGCCAACAACCCGGCCTGCCAGCCGCCATCGAGAGATTCAACATGAAATTGACTCTCATTTTCATGCTTTTCGCGCTTGCTATTGTGTATGCAGGACCGATAAACGAAGACCTTGACGCAGGCATGTGGTCGAGCCAGAGACTGCGAGCCACGTCGCTAATCACGCTGTACTGTAACAGACGAAAAGCTCGATTCACGGTTCTTCCGGACTGAGCTTGATCAATCTCCGTGAGGTGGGTTCCTCACCAGGTTTACACTTCACCGTCGTAATCGGGGACACCCAGGAAAGCGAGTAGTTCTCGGCTGAGAAACGTCGTGAAGGCCTTCTGTGACAATGCACAACATACCCTGTACTCGTATATCCTGACATGTCAGTGACCTAGGAGGTAGAGCTAGAATCGAATGGCACCTTGCACTTACTATGCAGTGTGCACTGTGTATGAACATTGGATCTCACCTGCGAGAAGATCTAGCTGATCAACTCACTTTTGTATCCGGATTGTATCCCCCAAGGCATTATAGACTCTACAGACTCAAGTCAGATTCAGTCATAGTGCAGATTTTAAAGCATGTTCAGTTCATTCAAAGGAGGTCGTCGACTGCATGTATCAAGAGAACCCAGGGTATCCTGGATGATGTCAGGTTGTTCATGCGTCGCAAGTGCTGGCGACATAGATATGGGTAAATCTTGGGCACATCAATGACGACCAGTCCATGTGCCTTAGGCAATAAACAACGATAGTGAGGGCTCCAGTGCTTCAATCATGATGGTCAATAACAGGTCAATGACGCCAATTAGCCGCTGGCCGCACTGTACAGCCACCTCACCTCTTTCCTTGTCCGACGACAAGCGCAGCGTCAACGCCCTCTGTCAGAATACAAAAGCCATTCCTATTGTATTTTGCAATATCACAGCTCGCTTATGAGACGGATCTTGCGACCGATGCTGTCATAGTCGCCCAGACCAGGATAGCATTGCTGCGGAATTAGTGCGGCCTACGATTTATACTATTCATCCCGATGGCGGCACCCACGATCTCTGCAGCGCAGGCTGTGGGCGAGTACTTGCAATCTCCAGACGACCTGGCGAAGATCGCAGCATTCCGCAAGAAGTTGGAGAAGGAGAAGGCGTCCATCGATGCCAGGTTGAAGAGCGGGGTGAAGGAGCAACTGGATGCGACCAGGGATGGCCTGCGGAAGTTGTTCAGTACGCGGAATAATGTCCAGGTCGTCAAAGATGAGATGCAGACGGTGGAGAGGCTCTGTAGTGACCCAGTGAATGTCGTCCCTACGTTTGACCAGATCAGTCGGGTGAGTATCACAGTTCTAAGGGTCGTACGTTCACGATGCGACGTGTGTGCAGGTATCCATGGTGCACCGGAACTTCGAGCAGACGGAGGAGATGGTCAACAACCTGCTGGATATGAATTCAAAGCTCGACATGTTGGAGGAGATGCTAGTCGCGGACAGTGAAGATATTCTGGGCCCTGCGCCGAATCTCCTACGAATACACTTCCAGATAAACAAACTGGAGGGATTTCGTAACCAAACCATGCATCAGGCCAAGAAATCCTCATCTGATACCCGAAATACCCTCACGCGGTGGTTTGAAAGACTTAATCGACTCATTGAAGGCTTTGACGAGTACATCATCGCGCTTGCCCGCAATATTCTTCTCATTGCAAGGGCAGGTAATACGGAGGTGATCGTGAAGCTCATCAAGATTGCTGAGGTTGAGGGGCGAGAAGATGAGAAGGTACGTGCAAAGCTGCATGATTTGTGGACCGCTTCTTGACCACCGACCATTCTTAGGCAATTGCCATCAAGCTTGTCAAGAAAGCTGCCAAGATGGATGCTGCGTCGAAGTTCAGGTCCATGCAGGCGAACGCTCGTGTCATCAAACACTACCGTTCAAAGATTATGAAAGCCATCACAGACTCCATCAAAGCCAAGTTTGAGGAGGCTTACGCGGAGGACGAGAACAACCCCATCGGGTTTCTCGAGAGCCTCGGCTGGATCTACCAAGATCTGATCCGCATCGAGAGCGACATCGTCCCCTGCTTCCCGCCTTCCTACGACGTTTGGTCCACGTTCGTCCGCGAGTACCACAAGGCGTTGAACGCAACCATCAACAAGCTCGTGAAGTCCGAGCCGGAAGCGAGCGTCCTCCTTGCTCTTCACGACTGGATCAAGGAATATAAGAAGAGCATGAAGGAGCTGGAGATTGCGCCTGAACTTCTTGTGCCACCATTGCTCGAGGGTAAGGAGCAGGACCTCATCGAGGATTACCTGAACCTCATCATCAAGAAGCTCGATGAGTGGACCGCAAACCTCATGACCACAGAGGTCGAAACATTCACGGCGCGCGCCGAGCCGCCCGAGCTGGATAGCGACGGGATGTATGGAATGCAGGGCGCCGTCATCCTGTTCCAGATGGTCAACCAGCAGATTGACCTTGCCCTGGACAGCAACCAAGGCCTGATTCTCGCGCGCGTAATCGAAGAAGTGAATCGCGTCATGCGTGGTGTGCAGGACCGGTGGGCGAAGCTCGTGGACGCCGAGTACAAGAAGTTCGTCGAGAAGCCGGAGGAGGCCATCGGCGGCCTCGAGGACTACTGCATCGCGCTAGCGAACGACCAGCTCAAGTCCGCAGATTTCGCTGAGAACCTTTCCGGGCGTATCGAGCCGCTTGTTTCCGGCAAGTACCGGGCGACTATTCACGAACGACTGAACGACGCAATCGATGGGTGCTTGGACGTCGCGAAGAAGTGCATTCAGACGCTCATCGACATCATGTTCAGCACCTTGAAGTCCGCCACCAAGCTGCTGTTCCAGCCCGCCTGGTACGACGGTATCATGGCCCAGATCATAGAGACCATGCGCGACTTCATGGGCGACTTCCAGACATACCTCAACCAGTCGCTGCTGGAGCTATTGGTAGAAGACCTCCTGGACACATTCCTTGTCACCTACCTCACCGCCCTGGCTAACGCGCCAAAGCTCAAGATGCCAGCAGCCACAGACCGTATCAAGCAGGACATTTCCGAGGTGTACAAGTTCTTTGGCACATTCAAGAAACACAGTGAGCTCGAACCACAGATGGAAGTCCTAGAGCAGGTCTTGTCCCTCCTCGAGGCGTCGAAGAGCCTGGTGTTCCTCTCGTATTGGTCGTTCGCCAAAGTGCATGGCCCAAATATCGCATTCGTAGAGTCCCTCATGAAAGCCCGAGGAGATCTGGATCGATCCAGTGTGAGCGACGTGATGGACAGCGTCAAGCGCAAAGTGAAAGAGGAGGGTCTTGCTGATCGTAAGTACATCCTAGTTGCATTCTGTTAACGCGCACACACGGCTGAACTTCGTGCCAGCCGACGAACCCACTATCATGAAGAGGGTGACCGTCCAAGGCACATTCTCGCGCTTCCTTGCCAGTGCACGGACCTGATCGGACGAGTAGTATCACATACCCATCACATCGTCGCTCTGTTATTTCAAGCATGCTCTACGTCACCTGTAGTATACATGGATGCTGTATTCGTAAATTCTGCAGTTCACTTCGTCCTATCTTACGCGTCCTTCCGCCTCTCCTTCGCCTCTCTAGGAATCTCTGAAGGGTGGACAGTCGATCTGTCGGGCAACGTTGCGGCCACTTCGTCGATCTTCCGGAATTGCCATGCAAAGCGCGAGGGGTACAAGAATGGGCGTAAGTCGAATCCTGAATCGACGGTCAGCTCAACTCAATCCCAAGACACTTATCAGCCTACTGTTGTCGTCTGGGCTGTATTGTTCCTGGGAAGGAGTCAGTGCAGGTCGGTGTTGACTTGTAAGAGGAGACATACCGCGTGGTATGACGGAGTCAACGTGGTCATCTTGTGGCGGTTCCGGGCGTATTCAAAGAAGAAGTGCTTGACCTTCTCAGCAACCTGGTGTGACATCCTCAATACCAATCCAGGTACTCTAGAGATATCACTGACCTGTGTAGGCGACAAGAACGAACCCCACTCGTGCAGGAGCTTCGTGAACATGCTATATGGGCCGCACTTCTCGACTTTCCGCAGCCGGCCGAAGACGGACAGTTCATCGTACGTCATACCCATGTCGGCCTGAGACAGTGGAAGTCAGCTTTGCACGAAGGAAGCTAGGAGATCCATGCTGACCTCATCAGCCTGGACGTAAGTTTCGGTGATTGGCTCCAGCTCTGCAGTAGGTACCGCCTCGAGGAACCTTGCACGGTTTCGTTCATCCTCATGCACTTCATAACAAGGCGATGCACATACTCTGTGAGGACTGGCAGCTCGAATGCATCGCGAGCCCATGCGATGAATTTCTTGAGATCAGTCTTACTGATTGCACCAATCGGATTTACATCGGCTAGGGACTAGTTGATCACAGAGGCGGAGTTTGTCGATGTGGAGAGGCACTTACCGGATGAGCAGTCGTATTTAGTAAAGTAGCCTCGAAGACTAACGAATGTGTGAGATGCGGACGAGGGCGAGAAAGCAAAAACTACCTCTCATCGACATTCGCGCTACCAAGGACAAGAAGGCCTCCGCTCCGGCCTCGTACCCAAGGTAGCAGCTGCGCAAAGAGATACGCAAGGACCATACGAAGCCTAGCCTATACAAATATCAGCAAACTACGTGAGGCCGGCGTGACCATCAGGTTATACTTGTATATTCTGCAGAGCAAGGTTCTCCGCGTTGGAGCCACCGTGGGCACGGTATTGCGGCTTGAAGCCAGTGACGAATGAGAACAAGTTGCGAATGGCGGTAACGAGGGTGTCCATGTTCAGGTCGACATGGTGGCTACACGGAGAAAATCAATGCACAGCTACTTTGGCAAAAACATACGACAAACCTTCCGATCGCCGCGGCCAGGTCCTTGGCCCGCGTCCGCGTCGCGATACTGGAATTCTCCGTACCCATGTAGCAAGTGTGGAAGATCCTGTTGCAGAACTCGCGGGCGTCTGTTGGGACATATGAGGAGTCCTCTGGTTCTCCTGCAATGCGACGTGCATCTACGATCACTTGCTGATCTTCGGATACAGAGTCAGTCAACCAGGCCCAACAATCCAAAGATCAAGACTCACCGCCCTGGTTGGCGGCTTCCGCGACCAGACGGCACATGGAGTACACGATGACGGAAGTCGCACAACTGTCAATTCCACCACTGAGTGGGACAAAGTAGCCTTGCGTCCTGGACCGCCTCAGGTAGTCCCATAACCAGCAAGCAGGTCCCAGCCTGTGCAACCCCCGCAGTGAGTGTAGTGCTTCACAAGGAGGGAGATAGTAGCTTACGCAATCTCCTCCTCAGGCCGATGGTATCTCACCTCGTACGGCTTCTCAACCACCAGCTCCTCCACCCCTACGGTTGAGTCGAACTTCCCAGCGGACAGCGCAAAGTCGACTTCAACACGCTCGTAGCGTTCAGCCGATGCAGCCTGCATACTCCGGCTGCTCGTCGCGCGGTGCGAGCGCACATCCTCAATGTCGATTGTCGCGGAGACGACCTCGACGTCTTGCAGCGAGAACTGCGAGCCTTGCGCAACGACTCGCCCGTTCACTGCGATGAGCGCACATCCATCGTAGTATAGCCGGTCACCGTCGCAGCCTTGTTGGTTCGCATATAGGTAGATGCCGCCAACCTGAGCGTTCGAGGGTGAGCGGCATCTCCCATAGTCGATGGTATGCCGGAAATCTCACCTTGGATGTTGCCTCCTTAATGAGCTCGACACGGCGGTAGAGTTTGCGAAGTTCATGATGGCTTCCACTTGAGTTTGTGAAGATCTCGACGCCGTCGAGGCCCATCAGGATGTGGGGACTGAGCAATACTCGGTAGATGCTCTCGAGCATATGATATCATGACGTACCTGGCGGGAGTGAAGAGCTCTTCGCAGAGCTCGACACCAATGCAGGTATCCACAGTGCTCACTACCGCATCTCCAAATGGTACTTTGGTCTGTAGTCGTCAGACCTTGGTATATGCGCCGCCACGAATACGCTCACCTGGCCTGTGACAACGCGAATGATCCTCGGTAGGAAATGGTCCTCGGTCCGCCTGTGCTTCTGCCACGGCGTGAACCATCTGAGCTCGCGATAGTTACCATCGTTGGCCATCCACATCTTCGGACGGATGAGCAGGATCTGCTTGCCGTAGATAATCACGCGGCAATTGTAGATGACATTCTTGTGCATGATAGGCCTGCATACAATTAGTTGGGCATCATATAGATGAGTGGGCCACTCACATGCCAATATCACAGACTATTCCCTTAGCCTCCTCTGACTCCAGGATCTTGGCAAGCACCTCCCACGAGTGTAGCGCCGTGTCGCCTGCTTGATATTAGAGCGAGTAGGATGAGGTACAGGCTGTGCGCACCCTCGAGGAAATGGTCCATGCAGCCATATCCACTACGCAAGATATCCGTTAGTACGTCCCCAACGAATCTGAGGTTATCGCTCACGTCACTTCAAGTTCCGGTCCTACCCTCAGAGTTGCCCCGCGTTCTTTGGCGATTCGAATACTCTCCAGGATGCGCTGGAGGTTACCCTGAAGCAGATCTTACGAACGGATTCATAGAGTCAAACAATGTCCCTCACATCAAAATCCAATGCCCATTGGTTGAGAGAGCTGGGTGAGATGTCGGTGGGAGTTGCCAATCGGATCAGTAACGGGTGCGTACCATCTAGAAATATCAGGACTTGAGCAGATCATCGTTCCAGCATAAAAAAGCCGGCTTACGTTGCTACTGTGATGAGGTGGCCCATCCTGGATGCGACTGAGTCAAAGACGAGTCGGAACCACTTGCTATCGAGCTCGAGATACACACACTCAGACGTACCGACGCGATTGAGTACTTTCGCGCCGAGTGACGTCGGTGTCGCGCTCACGTGTTCCTCGCGTCGTTGATAACGTGATTTACTGTCCCCCTCCACGGACTCGAGTCGCTGTCCGGACGCTAGACGTTCGCAGCCATTTGATGGTTGTCTGCTTTCGGTCAAGGTGTTTTCAGGTCAGTTATATAAGTATAAGCCGCGGGGGCTCTCTGCTTTGTGACTTAGAGTTACTCCGTTTGCTTGCTCAGCTTTTGTGGTAGACGGCCCTCATAGAACGCAACCGCGGCCCGCGGGCCTCTACTCTACCAGCAATTCTAATCAGGAAAACTGTTGATCTCTAGCGCGGAATCCAGCAAAAATCTGAAGAAGCTTTGTTGTGCCAGGTCGCTCTCATCGATGTCCTCAAAGACTTGCGTGGATTCGGCTGGGGCTTGCGTTGTTTCCATGACGTTGTATGACGGAGTATATCTACTTGCAGCACCGTCTGCATATGGGTTGTATGCCGTGCGGTCACTCCCGTACAGCGTGAATTCACCACACGCTGCTTTGTGACGACGCGGGCGTGGAGATAGATATGGGTGAGCAACATCTCTGACAACTGCTCGCTGCTTTCTCGGCTTTCCAGAGGAGTTTTGACCCGGGACATAGTATCGAAAAACATCTTTTTCGCCATGACCTCCAATACAAGGCTCCGACGAAGTAGCGGGGAAACCCATCTGCAAGATGGCTTCCACGGAGGGTCTCGCCGACCTTCTGATGCTGATATGTGGAACGTCCGTATCGTCCGAGAAGTAGGCTGGTCTTTTGTGGGATGGTCGATACTGTGGCGGACCATCTCTTGCAAGCGTCGGTGGGTATTGCTCCAAAAACAACATGTGTGCCTCTAGGACTCTCGTACCCTCTTCAGCCGCCTGGTACATTAGCTGCGATGTGGAAGCGATCTGCCGGTCTGGGGTCCCAATGTCGTTGTCCTGAATTGGAGGGTAGGAGACATGGCATGCATCGGGATCATAGGAGTCGAGGTGAGCTGCGTGGAATTGTTCAAAGTCATGATAGCCGCAGAGAGATGTCAATGATTTGCACGGCTCAGAATCGACATGCCAGTCGTGACACTTTCTTTGTGATTTGGGAGGGATCTCGAGATAGTTGTCCGTGCCCGGCATGAAAGCAGTGACGATTGACGTCTCTTCAGGTGAGTCCCCAACGAGCTGAGAATTGGCGTTCTCCTCTGAACTCGGCGAATAGCACCAGTAATTTGTATCTTCTGGGCGACTGCAAAACACGCCATGAAATACGTTGCCATTGGCTAGGACCGATGGATCGGAGCAGCTTTCGTGCTGTGGCGAAGGTATCTCTTTGAAAGGTGTTCGCATTTGCCGTCGGTACCACTCATACTGCTCCCGCCCGCCGTCAGAAGAGGAAGTCGGTGGAGAGAGCATAGGGGTGGTCTCCATTGAGGCATCTGGAGACTCGATGATTCTATAATTCAACCAAGGATTTTGCGCCAACCAATCAAGGAGGTCCAGGATAGCAGTGTTAAGCATGGTGTTGTTACTGCCGTGGTCAGTCATGGCACGATACAGGATAGCCTGCCCTTCAGCAGAAATAATAGGGCTTTTCTCGATGGAGTGGAAGAGGTGTAGGTACAGTGAGGACACAAGAATGTGCGTTCAGATCAGCATGACTGAGAATCTCCTGCGCCACAGAGCACATGGCCTAACATGATCGGAAGCCGTCACTACCTACCCGCCACATTCTTGAGAATTACATCTGTATATTTATAATTAAATAGAGAGGTCAGGTGGCTATGGCGCTCTGTTCCGCCTTTTGAATCTAAGAATTTGGGCACGCGCAAAGATGATCTGTGTACCGAATAGGCAGTCCTCCTTCCGCATTTGGCATTTTGTAAGAAGGAAGCATGAATCCTCGAACCTGGGAAGTACTCGCTAAGATCTCGGTTTCAAGGTGACCTCGAAACAAGTGTCAGCGACAGCATCTCATTTCGACCGTTCCTTACGTTTGTCACGGATGTGCACACATTGTTTCATTGTGGCGCACATCGTTGCAGCATGCTCTGACTTAACCCACGACAGGCCAGTGATGATATATGACTTCATTGAGAGAAACAACGGAAGTAATGCTCAACTAGTGCCCATCTTAAGCACTTCTTGTGTGCAAGCCTCAGTCTGAGTGTAATGCTGTGTAATGATTACCCAGCTCTATCATGAGCTTACTTTCTGCAAAGGTCCGACGGCATTTCGGCAGGTCTATATGCTTTGCCGGAGCTCCGCCGTGCATAAAAATAGGTCACCAGCCCCGAAGCCGGGCTTCCGCCACCTCCACTGCTCCAGGCCGCTCAGAATCTACCGACACAACTCGCAACACAACTCGCAACAGATTGCACGGTCTTATAGACGTTGACTCTGTTGTTTGTCTTATGTTACTCGTACAAAATACGTTGAAACTTCCTGCGCAGATTCGATACTAGCCGCCATTTCACGAAGGGAAGTAGCCCTTGAGGATTTCAACCCAGTACCTGAAGAGAATTCGATACATTAGCGCGTATTATTGGCCATATACTTTCGAGGGCATACCCGTCGGGGTCGAGGATGAAGGCGATGCGCCTCATCTTGCCGTCAGTGGGGCGCTTCTGGAACTTCACACCGAGACTCTCAAAGCGTTCGCAGGCTTTGTCGACATCATCGACGGTGAGGGCAATGTGCCCAAAGCCCCTTCCGGGCTCCGAGTTTCCGGAGGCGTATCCCTTGAAGTCAGGGTCGGACTCGGTGCCGTGGTTGTGGGTGAGCTCGAGGATGCCCTCGCGGCCGAAGCGTGTCTCGGCGGTAACGTTATCGCCATGGTCGAAGCAGAGGAAATACAAAGTGAATGAATCGTATTCCTTCTCTACAATTCGAGAGATCAACTCCCAATGCGGATAGGAGATGTGGTTGAGAACGTACTCTCCACCAGGGTCATGCCGAGAATCTGATGGCGTCGTCGGGTTAATGTCCGAATGCCTGTCTAGTGGCCGATGATGCCTACCTCGGTGTAAAAGTGCAAAGACGGCTTCGGATCCTTAATTCGAAGCATGGTGTGGTTAAACTGGGTACCATCGCGGTCAACGGATGATATCTACGGCGCACGGTGGCTCGCACACCTTGAAACTAGCTGTCTCTGCTGTCCGCGGCATCCTTGCAATATTCGCTGTTGTAAATGACCGCTGTTTGTGATGGTAGATGAAAGAGGGGCGAAAGATAGGCCTAGGGGCCAGCCTGAGAGCTGAATATACGCGGTGCGCCGAAAGGGACATGGTTCGCCGGAGGCGGCCCTCCTCCCGCTGCTAAAGGTACTGTAGTCGAGGTAATTATAACAAATGGTCACGTCACAGCCAGGGTTTGTTTTGTTAATTCGGTGAGATGTCATGTCACAATTGACCTCGTTTGTTAAGGGTCTGACCATGTCTCCCAGGGCTAACATCGTTCAAACGCTCCCGGAATAGACAAATTTACTCTTCTGACCAAAATTTTCGCTACAAGCTACCCAGAAATTGCAAGAGCTCCTCGTTTTCGCTCATTCTGGAGTGATTTTGTCGGTTTCGTGCTGTGTTATTGGCCATTTGTTAGCTATGTCAGAGCCAAAGTTTGCAAAGGTCACATCACGTCGGAAGCCGTTTGTTATGGATTTGACCCATTTGTTAGGTCACACGGTCACACCCGTTTGTTATAATTACCTCGACTACAGTAGGCGTTCCCCGGCCCGGGTCTGCCGTTGCGTCACCAACAAGCCGCCGGTGGCTGAGGCGCCCACACAACCTCGCATGCTTACTGCCTTCCGAGTCTCAAAGCGTCGCGTCCGACTGGCGACAAGGGCGACGCGTTCGCTGTCGACAACAGCAAACCATGAGGAAAGCGACATAGTAATTGTCGGAGGAGGACCTGCGGGCCTGACGCTTGCTAGTGCCCTAGGTGCGCATATTCAGATGCCTCAGACCTTGATCAGCTGAACAAGGTTCTGGTACATACCACAGGGTCGTCACATGCAGTGCGAGATACGCTCAAAGTGACACTGATTGAAGCTGGAGACCTGGATAAAGTACGAGGATGGTCTATGCAGCCGGGCAAGTTCTCGAACAGGGTTAGTTCGATCACCAACGCGTCCCAGGCATTTCTGCAGGGTGAGTCTTTTGCTACTCTTGATGGCCTGGGGTCATGGGATCGTGTATGCTATAAGTGTGAAGGATCTATGTGTCTGTATGCACATGGAGAACGTTGGTGCCCGATCTCAGGATACCTTGAAACTAATTGTTTCCCGGTTCTTCAGATATCGGCGCGTGGGATCATGTCGGAGTCGAGCGAACGTGTCCTATTGAAGAGATGCAGGCAAGGCAGATGAGGTGCAGAACAGAAAGGAGAACTCATAGTCATTTCGTAGGTCTGGGATGGCATCTCCGATGCTCGTATCATGTTCTCTGCCGCAGAGATGCCTTCACCAGCCGGGTTTCCTCAAGGGGAGATGGCCCGCCTGACAGAAAATCTCAACCTCCAGCGAGCACTTTTACGCCATTTAGCGTCGCACCCGACCATCCAGCTCCTGGATAAGGTCAAATTACAGTCTATATCTTGCGAGGAACGTGAGGGAGGCGGCTGGCCACTCGTCCACCTCTCTGATGGCCGTGTCCTGCGCGCCCGTCTCCTCGTAAGTGCGCATACACTCCACCCAAGCGTTGTCTCACATTACCAGGTCGGAGCAGATGGACCAAACTCTCCCGTACGCGCATTCTCGGGTATTCAGTCTTACGGATGGGCATACGACACGCATGCAGTTGTTGCAACGCTCGACCACGTACCGCGCTCGCCCTTCGAACCGCCAAACACGACCGCGTACCAGCGCTTCCTGCCCACTGGACCCATCGCCTTCCTGCCGATCTCCGCAACCGCCTCATCTCTGGTCTGGTCCACGACCCCCGCGCTTGCGCGCAGGCTTGTCGCATCTGAGCCCGCCGTCCTCGCAGACATGATCAACGCAGCGTTCCGCCTCCCAGAAGTGTCCATGCGCTACCTGCATGACCGCCTGCTCGAGGCCGATGCACCGCTCTCGGCTTCTGTGTTGCGCGACGAGATTGCGTTCCGCGAGCGCGCGCACGGGGTCGACCCGCGCTCTGCCTACGCTGTGACGGTTGGAGCGACGACGGGCGTACCCCCAGCAGACGCAGACGCGGTCCCGCCCCTTGTCACGTCGATACAGCCAGGTACCGTTGCGTCATTCCCGCTGCGGTACAACCACGCAGACGCGTACGTTGGCGAGGGTGCAGGCGCGCGTACTGTCCTTGTCGGCGATGCGGCACACACTGTCCACCCACTCGCAGGCCAAGGCCTCAACATGGGCCTTGCGGACGTCGAAGCACTTGCAAGATGTATTCACGACGCGCTTTCCCGAGGCGGAGACATTGGTCAGCGACGAAATGATCTGGAATATCTATTTGGCTGACAACTTCGTAGGCTCATACACCGCGCTCCTGCCTTACGCTCGCGAGAGATACTTCGAGAACCACAAGATTATGTCTGCGGTGGACAAGTTGCACAAACTCTACGCGGCTCAGTCCGCGCCCGTTGTCTGGGCACGCAGCGTCGGGGTCGAGGTGCTAAACGAGCTGGACACGCTCAAGGCTGCGGTCATGATGACGGCAGGGAGCGGACGGTACTCCTCGCAGTCTGCGAAGGCCGTCGGCTGGGACCTCGCCGCAAGCGGTATCGAAAACGTCGCACGGGGTGTTGGCGCCGCGAAGAGCGTAACGGATGCTCTGATCGGGATCGCGGGTGCGGGTGTGCAGGGTCTGCTGAGACAGGTCACCAGTCCCCGGCGTTCATGAATGGGGCTATGTCGTGGTTGGTTATACAGTGATACTCTTGCGGACTACATATTTGCATTTGCTGCCAAAGCCGTCAGCGAGACATAACCAGAACGGACGCGTATGCGTTTCCCAGACTCCATATTCGTGCGCAGGATCACGAAGATACACAACAGATTGCCCAGGGGCGTAATTACGCAGTCCGTATCGTATATTATATATTGCGTAGCGTCCATTGTCCTCGGGCGCGCCGCACGAGCTGGCGCTAGATCGAAAGGAACGACGAGGACGGTAGTGGTCCAGCGTATGCGGACATGCGGCGCGGCGGCGCCCATACAACTTATATTGCAGGGATATCTAGATGTTGAATGGCTAGGAATGGGAGTTGTCATGGAGTGAGCACGTAGACGAGACAAGTGAGAATGAGAGGAACACAGCCGAAGTTGCTAAAGTTCGAGATGCGGAAGACGAAGAGATGCGATGTATAGAACATGAACGGGGTGGGGTCCAGCGCGCACGGCCTCACCTGTGCCGCCGCTGCTGTTGCTGCTGCCACAGTGCCAGCGGGACGTCCTCCTCTTCGCTCGGGCGCCGGTTGTTCTGCACGACCGCATGTGCACTCGCGCCCTTCTTGAGCTTCCCGTTCATCTGAGAGCCTGGCGGCGGCGCGGCTGATGCAGACATCGAGCGCCCCGGTAGGCGGCCGCCACTGTACGGCTGCTTCTCCTGCGCGGGAGTGTAGCGGTTACCCGCAGGCGGTGAGCGCGCGCGCCGCGGGGGTGAGTTAACAGGACTGAGAGGGGGCGAAGCCGTCCGTGGCGGGGAGGCGGCGCTGCGCGTCGGGGACCCTGTCGAGGTGAGCCATTGCGACTGCTCGAGCTCGACTGCGACGGGAGGCATCGCGCCTGGTGGGAGAGACGAGGTGCCGGTCACGATGGGGCCGTATGGCTGGCCCTGCGCGGCCCCGTCGGGCGTGTTGTAGTAACGATTTGCCTGCTGTGGCTGCGGTTGTGCGAGCGGTGCATACGGCGCAGGCGCACTGTTCGGGCCGCGCACAGGTGGTTGTCCTTGGTACGCACCGTATCCGCCGCCCGTCGGTGGAGTCGAAGCTGACCTTGGTGTGCCCCCGCCGCTCCCTGATGCGCCGTAAGCGTGCGATTGCTCCATCGCCCGGTGCTGCATATCGTATTGCGGACCGCGCACTGGGGTTTCCGCACGGCGCGTGCTAGGTGTCCCCGCAGGCGACGCCTTGGTGAGGCTCCCGCGTCGCGACTGCGCCTTCTGCTCCTGCCGCTCGCGCTCTTCGCGCTCTTGTCGCTCCTTCTCCGCGCGTTCGCGCTCCTCCTTTTCCTTCTGCTCACGCTCGTTCTGCTCCTTATCCTTGTCCGCTCCCTCGCCAGTACCAGCACCACCTGCTGGAGCTTGTGACGATGACGCCGCGTTCCCGTTCCCGTTCTGCGGGCCCTGCTGCGTCTTGTTGATGACACCGAGGTACCAGAACATGAGGTTGCTGATGAGCACCTGCTCGTATAGTGGGCGGCGCGGGTTCGCGAGCTTGATGTGACTCAGCCGGTAGATCGCGCGCTCGACATGAATTGGGTAGCGAGCATACGCTCCCTGGAGCTGTGGAGATGGCGACGGAACATAGTTCTTGGAGGACTTGGAGGCGCCGAGAAGTGCAACAGCAGCCTCCCGACCGCTCCCTGAGCCAATGGGTTGAGCAGGCTCCACCTGCTTCTTCTTCCCTCCGAAAAGCGAACCGAAAAAGCCAGTGTCCTTCTCCTTCTCCTTCTCCTTGTCTTTCTCCCGTTGCTCTTTCTCCTTCTCCTTCTCCTTCTCCTTGGACTTTTTGCCGCTCTTGTCGCTCCCCCACTTGAACAGCCCTTTTCGATCCTTCTCCCGTCGGTTCTCAGACGCAGCAGGAGATGGAGGATGATACGGCGCGGATTCCTGAAGTGATGGGCGTGGTCTGGGGGTAGGAGTGGGGACGGGTGCAGGCGCAGGTGCAGGCGCCGGTTCTGGGGCAGGGGGTTCAATGGGTTCCGGAGAAGCAGATTGTGGCGATGGCGTCTCAATGGGAATGGAGGGTGCACCAGCTCGATGGGGTTGCGGATGGTGTAATGGCGGAGGGACAGAAGGGTCCGTTGTAGTATCTGCAGCTGGCTCCGGGGGGTCCGGCTCTGGCGGAACTGGCGGTGGCGACGTGGTTGAGAATTCCAACGAGAAGTCAGACCGCGTAGCATGGGCGGTCGAAGATTCTTCGCTGTCTTCCCTGGCATAGGCATCGTAGATCTCCTCACTAAACGATTCTGGTCGCGGAATCGGGGGGATCTCTGCCAGCGTCTCTGCACGCGGCCTCCGGATGATGGGCTCGCCGTCACCGTGCTCACTGGAAGACATGTCACTCGAGGTGCGCGTGTCCATCGTGGCGCGCCCGAGAGATTTTCGTCGACTGCGCGTAGTATTGAAGCGATGCGCCCCCTCACCGGTTTGACCGGGTTTCCGAATTTTCGTCCGGTTGGAACGACGCAACACTTGGTCCCGAGGCGGCACAATAATGGGCACATCGGCGTCGTCTCCAAGATCCGGCATGTTATCCATCTTGTCTATGGCTGCGCCGGAGATGTGCATCAAAGCGTGGCGAAGAGGAAAAGCTCGTCGTACCTGACGGCGCGATGTTAAGGCTAAGGCTACGCCTCAAGATCGTCCTTAGCTTGGAAGGATCATCACTCTTCGATGCTTCCTCGGCGAGCTCTTCCAGCTTCTGAAGGTCGCTGATGGTTAGCTGTGGTCCAGAGTTGGCGAGATAGCTTGTCCGATTCCGCCGGATTGGCACAACCCGCTCCTCTTCAATGCCATCATTATCTGAAGGTTTGTACTGCCGGCTCAGCATTGAACTCTTCCTCCCTAGCCCAGCAGAACCCGTGGAGCTAGAGCGTTCCAGCACACCGCTTCCATCAGCAGGAGCGCGCGCATGTTCCTTGAGAAATGCCCTAAACTCTGCCGGCGCAATTTCAGGATGAAGGCGCGCCGGGACCCAGAAGAGATGAAAAGGATCATCTGCAGGACTTGTGTTGTCCGTCTCGGCGCTGTCTTCGTGTGAGCTGCTGCTGCTGGACTCGTCGGTTGGCGTCCAGTATGGCGTCTGCGAGTGTGTTTGGGCGGAGGCCTCTGGGAGATCAGGATCCAAGAGCAGAGCACCAGGGCCGCCCTGAGCCGTCGACCGTCTTCTAAGATCGCGGAGAGCTTCGACCTCCCGCTGGATCTCGTATTCGGAGGGCTGCATGGCGAACTGACGACGAGGCGGCGATGAGCTACGAGCGAGGCGGGGGCAGGCGACGGTCGAGCTGAACGGCGGCCAGTGCTGTCGTCGTCGACGACGCCGTTGTTGTCGAGATGGACGACGAGAGCACGAGACGAGCAGCGAGCCGTGGACAGCCGTATGCAACTGCACCTTGCTTCATCAAGCCTGCTTCTCTCATTGCCATTTCGTCCGTTTCCCGCTCCGTTATTTTACTGACAGTCCGGTCGTTTTGTGCAAAGAATGGCCGTAACGGGACATGCACATCCGTTCCAATTGGGTAAACGCTGGATAATGTTTCGGAGTCTGAATATGCTACAAAATATGAAGGCATAGTATTTCGGCCCCCGAAATATTGAGGCCAGATAGGAGGCGAAAAACTCAGCACACCCCAGAAGTTATTTTCCTTGTTGTCGTATTCGTCTTTCGTCATCGCCATCACCGGCACCCTGCGGCACCGAGCTGCGCTCGAACAAGATGACCATCTTTCCTTGACCACCGCACTTTGTAATCGGCCGCGTGTCGATACCTGTTCACGTTCAGGATAGTGTGTTGCCCTGACACATGCATCGTGGACCATACTTCACGTCCGCAGCAAACAAACGAACATACTCATAATTACCTCTCAAAGCGTACAGAGCTCGGGCAATGTGATGCTTCTTCGGACCGGCTCTCCTTGTCATCGGAGTAATGAGGTGAGCTGCGACTTCATACGATCTCCCAAGCGACCCATGCCGAGCCATGGCGTTTGCACGCAATAGGTGTAAGATCCCTGGTATCTGAAATAAAGCAGAACGGCCGTCTCGATTTCGTGCCCGGTGTGCCTCTGAAACTACCGTGGCGTTTCAACCACCATTTTTGTTGTGCCGCGGAGTATGAGTGTGAACGGATTTGCGATATCTGCTCACATTGGACATTCTATTGACCAATTATACTGGCTTCTATATCTGCAAGTCTCGGAGTTAATAGTGTTCCTCTCGGTATATATTTGGCCCCTATCACACTGTGCTGGTTGTATGCTCGCTAAATTCCCAGGTGAACAGAACCCATAGTTGCTCCTAAGTGTCATCAGTTGTTTGCGTGTTTCGCAGCTCGAGAATCACCGCAGCCCGTACAATAAGATCTGCCGAGCTCATAGATTGCATCCCTCAAACTACGAACGATTGCGATTAAATATTCGAACTTACATATCCAATTTTGCTCCGGGGCAGTAACCGTTTACTGGCATTCATAAGACGGCTGCTTTTTACTGATGCAATTCGCGACAACTTCCCCTCACACAACCATGTCTACCAAAGACTTCCGCATTGCTATCTGGTGAGCACATCTGACATTCCTCCAGTACAAATGCGATATTGACACGACTGCTAACCGTAGTGGAGGCGGACTAGGAGGCCTTGCTCTTGCCGTCGCAATCGGGCGGTTCTCAGACGTTGCAATTGACTTGTACGAGGCTGCCCCGCAGATCTCGACTGTGGGTGCGGGGATCGCGCTCTGGAAGCGCACTTGGCGACTCTTTCATCATCTAGGTCTTGACAAAGGTTTGGCGGAGCTGTCCATTACGCCTCCATCGGAGAAGCCCCGTAAGTGCGATACGGGGACTGTATACGTTGCTATCGTGTCCCGGACTTACTGACGCCATGGAAAGAACCCGGATTTGCTTTCCGTCGCTCAGACCAGCCTGAAGAAGGGATCCAGTTTCACCGAATGATGGTCCCTTGTATGTCTCATACCTAATATTATTGACAACATGTCCTAAATGTGGCGCAGATGGCTCGACCACGCTGCACCGCGCCGATATGATGGGATTGCTACAGCGCAACCTACCGCCGACTTGCACGATCCATACCTCCAAGCGCCTCCTGCACTATACCCACGACGGTCCTGCATCGGGGGCGGGGATAACGCTGCACTTCGCCGACGGCTCCACTGCGCAGACTGATGTGCTGATCGGAGCAGATGGCATCCGATCCCCGACGCGGGCGACGCTCTACCGCAATGCGCATCAGGAAGAATGTGAGAAGGCTGTATCAGAGTGTAGGTGCAAGGCGGCGACACCGATGTGGTCCGGCACGCTTGCGTATCGCTGCCTTATATCGGTGGAGGAGTTAGAGTGGCTGCATCCGGGGCATCGGGCGGCGAAGATTCCGACGATGGTACGCGTGCATTTCATGGCTTTGGGATTCTCTGACATCTGATGTGGGAGCAGTACGGGGGAAAGATGAAGGTAGGGTAGCCATATCTGCGTGGATAAGACAAAGGCTGAGCTAAGCTATGTAGCACATCATCTGCTACCCCATATCACAAGGCAGAGAGCTCAACTTCATCGGATTCCGAACAGTGCCAGACGGGGAGGGGACCACCTACGACGGGCCGTGGGTGGAGGACGGTACTCCAGAGGATGTGCGGCAGATGTTCGAGGAATGGGAGCCGGAGGTGCAGCAGCTGCTCGACGTAAGTGCCCTCGCCATTATGTGCTTGTTTGTTTTATTTATGCGCGGAGAGCAGTGCGTGAGGCCCCCATCAAAGTGGGCAATCCATGTCGTCGACGGGTTGCCGTTCAGTGCGAGGGGGAATGTGGCTTTGATGGGCGATGCGGTGAGTGGGCAACAACTACAATACATACGACGATATATTGTGCTCACCCCTACCTGCCAGGTGCATGCAATGACCACCCACCAAGGCTCCGGTGCCGGAGAAGCCATCGACGTTTGTCCCCCGGTCCACATTATCCTCCAAAGCGTACTGACCTCAAATTTGTTCCAGGACGCATACATCCTCGGTCGCCTGCTCGCACACCCGCTCACCATGCGCGCCCGCATTCCAGCGGTGTTGAACTTGTACGAGTCCGTACGCCTCCGCGCAGCCGCGGAGATCGTGCGCCGCTCGCGCCTGACGGGACTCATGTACGAGTTCAGCGCTCCGGGCTCCTACGACGGAGCGGACCGCGAGAACGAGAGGGAGCACCTCAACAAGCTCGGGGAGGATCTTTATGGGGTCTGGACGTGGCAGTGGGAGGGCGAGCCGGATGCTGAGTGGGAGGGCGCGGAAGCGAAGCTGAAGGAGATGGTGCAAGCGGAGGAAGGTCGTACTTGAGCTCATCATTTTACGCCCGTCCGAAGCCAAAATGAGTCGACCCATAAGGAACGTAGGCTGAGTTTTGACGGGCGGAATGTTTAAAATCGCCCACATGTGCACTATTTCTCTCATATTTATCATAATGCACCCGCAGAATGTCATACAATTCGCCTCGTTTCCTCCACGATTGATTTCAAAGTCTGTCAGCGGCCGAGTGCCAAAAGCTCGGTATTATTCTGAATGGATCGCACTCTTTGGAAGTCCTGTGGGCCTGACGGTGAGAATTTTCTACGATATGCAAATGACAATGCGAACCACTGCCCATTCACCGTGAACGCGTGATATTGACTCCCGGCAACCGCGAAGAAAGCGAGCCGGCTCGAGCCGGGTGCATGACTGCATGACAACGGCTCGCGTCGCGACGGGAGGGGCGATCGCAAGTCGCGTGCGCACACGTGCCTAGCGATCGCGGCAGCTGCTGGTCTGGGCCATACTCCACCGATATCGCGATATGAATTTGGAATATTTGCTTGCGGCGTGAAGCCAGGTCAGGCGGTCTCAGCTGGTGCAAGTCCGCAAGTACTATCGGAGAATCGATGGTGTACAGAGCAATAGCGAGTTGTGGCGCATCCAGCTGTGTTGGGGGGCTTCCTGGGAGATAAGGATGGCGGAATGGCGACCAGGCACGCTTGGGCTGCCAGGCAAGAGACACAGGATCAGATAACTCGTGTTCGGATTCTTTGCACTATGTCAGATATGATAGACTGTACTTGGGTGCACGGTGGGCGTGGGCTGTGATGCTTGATGCTTGACCGACATTCGCAATTTAAGTTGAGGGCTGTCTCCTGAGTGATGCCCATCCACTTCCCGCTTATCTGGATGAACGACGACCCGTGAGGGACGTACCATCATTGTAGACCTGGCTGCTGCTGCTGAAGGACATCGAGACAACCAGTCAAGCATTGTGGCTTGGCTGCCAACTTTATGCCGAATCCCCTGTTCGTCTGATGGAAATACACACATGACCAAGGAACTCATAAGAAGTTGCACATGTGCCGGCCACTTCGATCGAGTTGTGGTCTCGAGAACCTTGGCCGGACTTGCTCTACGAAGTCAGATAACTTGTTGATCAGGACATCGACATAAGAGAGCGCGCGGTTCACACGGAACACATCTCCCGGCTGTGCACACCAAAATATGTCGGCCGGGCACACATGCGTGTGCCCACTTCCGCGAACGTATGATTGAGTTTGTCGAGACAGGAACCTCAAACATGGAGCGGGCCCCAAAAGATGCCCTGCGGCGGTATACGGTGATATTAGGGACCAATGCCGCGCAGTGGAAGTCAAATTCGACGTCACCATGACTAACATAGATGCCTGAGAAGATTGCGCAGCTGACGCACCAGCAGGCTATGAAACGTCGTGTTGATCAACGGACTCGATAAGATGATCTACAGCGAAAACGTGTATCTGGCTGCGCCAGATATGAATGTTCACCGCTGCCGTCCTACGACATCATAAGGTTGCGATTCGAGCAGAACACCGCGACAGAGCACGTAGCCATATGAGCAGGGACAGACTGGGACGGCGCTGCGCATCAGATAAACCTGTCGAGTGGCTCACATGCCATGGGCGGTCGCGCGACGCAAACGGACACGGGTCCAGTGGACCCTTTACTGGGCGGGGCGGTGACGACTTCGGGGGGTCTTTCCGAGTTCTCACAGTCGACGTTGTGCACGCGCCGATCGACTGGGGTGAGAGTGCTGGGATCGACATTGGACGAGACAGCGGCTCAGCGTCGTGGCGGCGACCAGATATCTAACATTGCCAGCGTGTGCTTAGGTGGGCAGCGTGAATGTTGACTCGGGGGCGCAGAGACGTGCAAGTGCGGCGGCTGGGGACATGTGTATCACGTCCAGTCAATCATCACAGGCGTGGCCAAGAATGATACGCACTGCCCGTCCCTATCAGATTGAGGCATTGGCCAGAGGATAATGGTCAGCAGCTGTCAAGAAGTGATATAGTTCGCGGGAGGGTATATGATGGACCCGGATCTAGGTGACAGTGGTATATGACCGCGAAGGGAGGCGCAGAGATCATTTAATGGCCCACAATTGGCTTCATCTCCGAGTGCGGGATCCTCGCAAAAGATTCTCCGGAGGACCTTCCAGCATGCTAATATGAGTTGCAGTTAACAGGGCCCAGTTCGCCAGCGGTCGACCAAAAATGCCCTGCTCCAGGAGCGACTGAGCGAGACCCTATAGTTTAATCTACACGAATTGACGGCGCTCGAATGCGACGACTAGTTCGGTCTAGTCTTGGAACAAATAGATGGGTTTGTAGAGGATGTTTACGTGTATTTGTGATAGACTGGCCGACGGTCGTCCAGATTGAGGTCGTCGTCGTTGAGCGCGTTGTACTCGTCCATCTGTTTTCTTTCTTCCCCACATTCGGCACCTCACGACACCCTTTGAACCAGCGACGTCGCCGCCAACAACGACCGAGGATCTCGCCTCGCATCTTGCGGGCATCCTCTTTGGCGACCCTGGGACGTTTGATACTACACTTACTCACGCTCTGTTCCCGTAATTCCCTCGTAATTTGCTTTCTGATCCTTTCGTTATTCCCCTCATCCCCATCGCCCCCCTGCCCCTTGTCGCGCTGCCTGTATGCGATCTGAAATATCCTCCAGCTGGATTCACAAGAACTCGAGCAGTGCACACGTCCGAAATCAGACGGCCCACTCGCTCGAACAGCATCAGTCCGACTTCCATCAGCTTCCCTCTGCTGTTTACCCAGCCCCACCCGTGCCCAAGCACCCCTCCTTCGCGTCCTTCCGCTCTGTCTTCCAGCGCAGCGCCCCCCGCGTCCCCTCCCAGACCTCCCTCCACTCGTCCTACACCGCGTCTTCCTCCACCACCCTCCCACCGACATCCTATATCGCAGAGAAGCACACATCCCATCCGTACGCATCTATGGTCGCCGCACCCCTCCCCGTTGTCTCCAGTCACGACGCCTACGACGAGGAGGATGACTGCCCCGTCTGCCTCGAGCCTCTCAGCTTCAGCTTCAGGCTGCCTGGAGAGAAACCCCACATCGTACCCGAGTGCGGACATTCGCTGCACGAGGTGAGTTCCCCGATCAGCGCTACATGTCACCGCTGACGGCATCTAGGCCTGCTTCATCGCCGTCTACGGCCCTCCGCCAGGGCCCTCGCGCGCAGGCGGCGTCCTCCGCAAGTCGAATCTCGGTGTGTGCGGAGTATGCAGACGTCCAATGAAGGTGGGCGATGGAGATGGGGGCAAGTCAAACAGTATGTCTTCATTATATTATATTTTCTACCCTCATTGCTCAGCCGTTGCGCACACCTGTAGAGCTGGCAGCACTGACGGGCATGGGCGATCCCACTACACCGTCTCTGTATCCCGGACGGGACAGCCCATCCGTGCGCTCCTACAACGGGCGGCCATCAGCTCCGCCGAAGCCGTACGATCCGAACGAAGATGACCCGCTCGAGCACACAGGCTCAATCAAATCAAGTAACGGGAGTGACCAGACCCAGACGCACTACGTCGTCGCGCCGTCCATTCAGGTGCGCTCGGAATTTGCAACGTTACAGCGAACAGGGGAACCCAGTCAGCCATTGACGTGCATCGTTGTCGTCGAACTGCCGGGCAAGCGACCAACGACACATGTGCCCGGCGCGATCATGCCCGCGCCGGAATCATATAGGCAAACGAGTACCAGTTCAGTCCGCGAGGGCAGCACTTACCGAGCCGAGGGAAGCACACACTCTGTGGCGTCTAGTCCTCGAGGCGAATATGCCGTGCCGCCGGGTGAACAACAGCAGTCATTTTCGTCACACATGTCTCCGGAGTCAAGTCAACAACAGCTCCTCTCCCCACAACAAGAGTACCCGGAACAACAACCCGAGGACGACCCGTTCAGCTCTATCACCGAGGATCTGCGAAACCGCATTATCGATTGGAAGGGACACCCGCTGTCAGGACTCGGCCCACTGCAGATGTACGATTTGCTTTCCGTGCGACGGGACGCGCTCGTGCGAGAGTTTTACGTATACCTGTTCAAGGAAGCGATTATCTGCGTCGTCGAAGAGAAGAAGCGCTCTCTAGGGCGCCTGCTTTCCGGCGGCGCTGCGTCGGCGTTCAGTGAAGGCGGTTCGGGCGCGCAGAGTCCGGGCGGCGGCGTGCAGCGGGGCGTACTGCGGCTCAAGGGGCGCATCTACATCCGGCACATCAAGCACGTGACGGATACGTCTGTCGCAGGCGAACTCAGTCTGACGATCGACATGGAGGACGAGCGGCTGGACTCGTTCATCCTGGTGTTTCGTGACCGATCGTCGCTCGAGACATGGCGCGCGCACATCCAGTCGCTGGTAATTTTGTGCCAGCAGCAGGGCGCACAGGCGGCAGGCGCGATGGCCTCGGGCGACGTCCCAGGTGACCGCGGGCCTGATCTCGAGGAATTTGGCGGGAACAAGAAGGCAATGCGCATGCTCAGCGGTAGCACGGGTACGACCGCTAGCACTGCGGACAGTATTCTGCAGAGCTCAGCACGTTCAACAGTCTCCTCCAGCACGTCCTATGGCTCTGGCATGCCCACACGTATGGCCCCCAACGCGCCCCAGAAGCTCTCGCCACTCGAGGAGGAGGATGAGCTTGTGCGCTACAGCCCCGCGCCTGCGCCTCTCGTCGCGCCTCACATGTCCGCCGGCCCATCAAACTCCCTCGCGCCCCTCCCTCATCCGCCGCTCGACCTCATCCTCGTCATCTCGGTCCCCGGCCCCACCGCGACGCCCAGCACGGCCGCGCTGAAGGTACGCGTGATTCGGACGTCGCTTGACTTTATTATCTCGTCCCTCGGCCCACGTGACCGCCTGAGTCTGGTCACCTTCGAGGTCGGCATCGGCGGCCGTGTGCGCAAGACGCCGTTCCTGTCGGTCGGGAAGACACAGAGTCGCACGAGGCTGCACAAGTTCGTGGAGGGCATTGGGCGGAGGGACGACGGCACATTTGGTGAAGACGAATTCCTTGTACGGGGATCGCAGGAGGAGAAGACAGATGTTGTCACTGCGGTCAACCACGGTAAGTCACTTCCCCTGAGGACTCTATGAATATAGTACTGAGCGAATTTTTAGGACTCGATGTTGTGCTTCAGCGCAAGTCTCGCAACGCGGTTACGGGCATGATCCTCGTGAGCGACTCGGCAGACACAACGCGCAAGGCCCAGATGGACCTTGTCCTCGCTCGTACTGAAGCTGCGAATGTCCCTATTCACTCCTTTGGCTACGGCCGCTCACACGATCCCGCATCACTCTGGCTCATGTCGAACCACACCAGCGGTTCATATACGTTTGTCAGGGATTGGTACGACTTGCGCGACTGCCTTGCAGGCTGCATTGGTGGGATGATGTCTATCGGGCTGCTAAACATGAAGCTGCACATGAAGATCGTCGACGGGCAGCGATTCCGGATCCGGAAGATCTCTGGCGGACCGCCCACCATCCTGTCCTCAGATGGACGGGACGTCGACGTCGAAATCGGCGAGTTGCGCTACGGCGAGCGCAAGGAGATACTCGTGGAGCTTGAGCTGGACAACAGCGACGTCTCGCTTGCGTCGCCGCAGTCACACCAAGCGCCGAGCCGGCCACAACGCGCGCTCAACGCGACGGACCAGTTCAACCAGCGCATGGGTCTCGATGCGCTCATCGACGACCTGCCCGACCTCGCAGATGGTATGATGGACCGCATGATCGACGAGGTGCCCGTGTTCGAAGTCGACGGCTCGTTCTTCGATCCCACAGCAGCGAAAAACGTCTCACGTCTTGCGCACCCTGTGCTTCTCACTGTTACCCTCCTGCCCAACCGAGGCAGCCGCCCACATACCCCCACACCGAACGGGTCCGACCCGGTCATCGTACGGCGGCGCATGGAGCTGCTCGCGTCGGACATGATTACACGCGCTCTCGTACTCGTCTCGCGCAAGAACTATCCGCAGGCGCAGAAGCTCATGAGCGAGACGCGGCGGATCCTGCACACGGTGCTGCAGACCATCTCACAGTCGCTCCCACCACCGAACAGGGAGGGAGCGACAGCGCGGAACCGCAAGGAACTGCTCACGCTCTCGGCGGTACGCGCCATTCAATCAGTGCTCCAGGACATGCAGATCCTCTCGGAAGCACTCGAGGAAAATGTAGATTCATTTGCGCACGACCATCGCAATTTTGGCGCCCAGCAGGTACGTCGGAGACCACCTCTCTTTGTTAGCTCAATATACTGACGCATTGCTCTTTTCAGTCTATGGTATTACGCGATCAGAAAAGCTGGAGCGGCCGGAGTGCCATTGAACGACTATTCTGGACAATCGACAACTCGATTGAGCTTGTCGCGCGAAGTACTGACTGGGTTGCCCGCGAGTGATCGTCTCTGTCATATAAGCAGTATATCCGCCCCTCCTTTACCCCCATCTTTTTCGATATCCGGTCTCGCTATATATCAGTTCCTGACCCTCATTGTAGTTCTGGGCTTTCGTGCGTTTCCACTATTTGTTTCATACCGTCGGCGACATCCTCTCCTTATCTTGTTCTACCTTGTTTTGTCTCGCCTTGCTCATACTGGTATACCCGCGCTCGCGGTGTTGCGCCTGGCAACATGCGGGCTAATCTGCCGGGTGATCTGCTGTCTTTTGTGACGGTGCCTTACCCGGACGAATCCCTGGCGCTGTGTATCGTTGTAACGTTGATCGATAGATGAAGCTATGCATATGTGCACATGCCCTCGAATAACATATTGCCTTCGAGCTCCATTTTCACTGCCTGTTGCCCTTATCGGTGTCATGTCGCCGGTCAGAGTATGCATGTCATGTAGGTGTGATACGGATGGAGAGTAATTGTTGCGTTCCTCCTGTGATGATGGATTGGATGCGATTAAAGCAAGCATCGCCTGTATCGTACTATATTCATACTGTACACGCAATCTACCCACGAGCAGAAAAGGGAAAACACGAATAAAAGGAGAGCAAGGGCTACCACATGCAGCAAGTCCGAGTCAGGATATGTACAGACATCTGTCCGAAATCTATCACACCGCCTCACTCATCTCGACAGGCAGCTGACTGTAGCCAGCCGTGTCTCTGCTGCCGCGCACAAGGCCTCTCACGCCCGCCCACGCGTCGCGCAGCGAATTGCGCAAGCTGTCCATCATTGTCTCGTGCGGCACCGTCTCGCCGGGCATGACACTCGACGCAGGGCGTGTCCACCACTTGAGCGAGAGCGAGCTTGTGACGACGCTGACGGACGAGAACGCCATGGCGGCGCCGGCCATCATCGGGTGTAGGTGCACGCCGAATGGCAGGAACACGCCCATAGCGAGGGGGATGCCGAGCACGTTGTAGATGCACGCCCAGACGAGATTCCGTCGGATCGTGCGGAAGATCGCTTGCGAGAGATGCAGCGCGGCGACCACGTCCAGGAGGTCCGAGCGCATGAGCACAATATCGGCCGCTTCGATTGCCACCGACGTCCCCGAGGATAGGGCGATGCCCACAGAAGCAGCGACGAGCGAGGGGGAGTCGTTGATACCATCGCCGACCTGCACGTTGTGGGCGAGCATGAGATAACGGTCGATAGAGACAGGAAAAAGCGTACCATTGCCACACCGCCACCATGTTTTTCTATGAGCTCTGTTATTACAGAGGCTTTGCCTTTCGGACTCATGTTCGCCCAAACGCCTTCCGGCTTGATCCCGACCTGCTTCGCAACGGCGAGAGCAGTAGTCTGGCTATCACCGGTCATCATGTTGACTTCAATTCCCATAGCCTGTAGAGCCCTGATCGCATGAGCCGAAGAGCGTCGAGGCGCATCCGAAAGCGCGATGGCCAGGACCGGAGACGGTGAAGCTGTGAGGGAGCCTGCAATGGAGACGAATATGGCTGTCCGGCCACGCATCTCCTCTTCTGAGTCGAACTTCGCAAGAGCAGATGGCAGCAGGCCGTCGTCAGACTGGGCGACGAAGCGAGAGTTGCCGATGTACAGTATGTGCCTGTGCTTCGAGCCCGAGAGGGTGACCTGAGCTTTGACACCCGATCCGGTGACGCTCTCGAACGACTCGATGTTGACTTGAGGACTGGCAATGATAGACTTCGACAAGAGGTCTTTGCCATAGGTAGCGACGGCCTTTGCGAGCGGGTGCTCCGAGCGAGCCTCAGTTGCAGCGACCATGGCTATGACGTCTGCGCGCGTCAAATCATCTACGCACTTCACAGTGAGAGTGGTATCGTTGAGGGACTCAGCCGCCCCATCCGCGTGAGCTTGAAGATCATTGTAGTCCGCTGCAGGAACCCATGCGACTGCAGCGACACTCAGCTTGCCCTCCGTGACTGTGCCTGTCTTGTCGAGCACGATCCTCTTGATCGACCTGCTCGCCTCGAGCGCTCGTCCGCCCTTGATTAAAATTCCATTCTTCGCGCCCATCCCGGTGCCCACCATGATGGCTGTTGGCGTGCTCAAACCCAATGCGCACGGACATGCGACGACGACGACAGAGATGCACAGCTGGAGGCACACCGCGAGCTTGCTCGCGCCGTGGTGGTGGAACATCTCGGGGAGCACGCTGTCCGAGAGGACGTGCGAGAGGACGAGCCAGCCCGCGAACGTGAGCAGTGCGAGCGAGATGACGGTCGGGACAAAGTAGCCCGCGACGCGGTCCGCGAATGCCTGGATCGGCGCCTTGCTCGTCTGCGCGTCCTCGACGAGCTTCACGATCTGCGCGAGCGCGGTGTCCTTGCCTGCGCGCGTGACCACCATGTCGAACGTCCCGAGCCCGTTCACCGTCCCGCCGATCACGCCGTCCCCCGCCTGTTTCAACACGGGCAGCGGCTCGCCCGTCACCGCGCTCTCGTCCACCGTCGACGCGCCCTTCACGACCGTGCCGTCTGCCGGGATCTTGTCGCCTGGGACCAGCTTGACCATGTCTCCGACCTGTACGAGCTCCGTCGGGATCCGCTTCTCCTGCGTGCACGCCGGCGCGTCCGTGTAGATGGTCGCCATCGACGGCGCGAGCGCCATCAGATCTGTCAGCGCCGCGCTCGTCCGGCCCTTGGCGCGGTTCTCAAGGTAGCGACCGAGCGACACGAACATGATCAGCATCGTACTCGTGTCGAAGAACACGAACGGCCGGTAGTCCGGGTCGGCATTGAATACCGCGAAAATCATGGAGAAGAGCGAGTAGAAGAAGGCCGCGGATGTGCCCAGCATGACGAGCACGTCCATCGTGGCGCTCCCGTGCTTCAGCGACTTGTATGCGTTCCGATAGAACTTCTGTCCTAGCCAGAATTGCGCGGGGGTCGTTAGGAGTAGTACAAGGAAGTCGCCGAGGTAGATGCCGCGGCATATTCGGGTGTTAAAGATCTGTGCGAGGAACGGTATATGCTTCGCGATCATGCTGATGAAGAAGACCGGTAGCGCAAAGCATAGACTCCACTGGAATCGTGACCGCCACTCCTGGATCTCCTTCGTCCGGGTGAGCGACCGCAGCTGAGTGGCATCTTCCTGGTCCGAGAGCATTGCATCGAAGCCCATCTCTTCTATACGCTCCACCATCTCTCGTGGGCCGATTAACGACCGGTCGAACTCGACTTTCGCAGTCTCGGTAGCCAGCGAGACGGCAACACTTGTGATACCAGGCATGCCGGTGAGCCCTGATTCGACGCTTGATGTGCATGCCGAGCAGGTCATGCCATATATACGCAGGTGGACCACATCGGAGCGGGCAGGCGGAATAAGGGTAGCGTCAAAACCAATGTCAGATACTTCCTACATTGTGAGGCATTTTACTTCAGTGCACGAGGCATTTTCGCAGATGTGAGCTCGCTCACGTTGATCAGTTTGTCTGGCGTCCAGACGGTAGGGTCATATTCGATGACCCCACGCTCGGCCAGTAAAGCAACTTTGACTGAGTGTATTCCAGCTTGCGTCCTGAGCATGCCCTCTATCGACTGTGCCCCCTTCAGTCGACACACTCGCCGCCCAGATACATGTTCTCTCACCTCTACGCAGGCTCCGCACGTCATCCCCTCGATGCGCAACTCGCACTTCTCTGACGCAGACCCGCTGCCCGCGACCAACGGCTCATCTTCCACCACCGGCAGCTCGACCTTTCCAGAGGGCGGTGTGGAGGTGGACCCGAGAATATTTGTCAGAATACCAGACATCGACATGGTTGAACTCGAAGTGGATGGGCTACGTGGCTGATAGGATATGTCATCCAGGTGGGCCGGCTTATGTGGGAGAAATTCGGGAGCGCCTGCGCTGTGCCTTGGGTATTCGTCGGAGGACAGATGGATGGGCGTTGCAAGGCGTTACAGCCTTGATGAGCGCGACCTTACGGATCGCAGCAAGGTTCTGCCCGTCTATCGGCCTCTAACGATCCGTTCGGTTCGGCTCCCTCTCGCAGAAGCCTCGAACCGGTCCAATCCGGTCCGCCTACTTTTCACGTGATATCGTCGAGACCTCCTTCTCAGAGCTTGCCGGATCTGGAAGGACGGACACCTTTCAGTACATGAATCATCTTCGCGCGTGCTAATGCCGAAATGGAGCGCCGTGGTTGTTGTGTTGGGAGAAATAGGAGAGGTGGTCGAGGGGATGCATGTAGGGGCTCGCTTGACTGACACGTTACTCGAGATCCTGCACTAGATCAGTCAGCGAATATATGCGTCTTATGCGTCTGAAAGCTCATCTTTGAGCAGTCAGGAAGAGAGAAATTCCCGCAGGGTGGAGACTTCGCTTCACGCTGCTTGAAGTCGCGAGTTCGACGTTCAAGCGTGAGATGGAAGTAGGAGAAGAGGGAAAGAGGAGCATGTCTCTTCCGAGGCGAGACGACGCTATTATATATATGTGTGCACGGCGCGCTCCTGGGCCTGGCTTCGATCGGGGCCTCAACCAATAAGAAACAGAGACGAAGGAAGATGACAACAGCGTAAAGTAGAAGAAAGGGCGGATGACGTGATGCAAGGAGACATAGGCCATATACCATAACAAGCAGGAGACCTTCCAAATGCGGGCACTACGTCCGATCCTGGCTCGCGGGCGCTCAGCCGACGTACCGCCGGCTTGCCAGTAAGGCTGCGTCGGCATGATTCTGGTAGAGAGCGAGTTCTAGACCACGTATACTGTCAGCCCTCGAAACTAAATCTTGCACTCTAGACAAGGAATACGATACATCACGCTGTATTTGCTTCGACCACGTTACTGCCGAGACACGCTTCGGCAGCGAGGGCATCCTCCAACTCACCCACAACCGCAGCACAGAGTTTGACCCTATAAAGGGTACGCCTCCGTATGGTGTCGACAAAGCCTGCGAACACCTTGAGAGCCTCAGGGTGAAGCTCCAGAAGCGCCCGTCTGATGGCAAGGTGAGGCGCATCGCTTTCATCTTCGAGCGTGGTGGGTATGTACATGGCCGCTTATGACCAGTTATATGCGCTTATAAATCGAAACACATCCAGGTACTGGGTCAAGGTCCTCAAGGGGCAGTTCCCTTCGTCAGATGGCGGGTAATGAAACACATGAGAAGGGTTCGACACGCGTTGTACGCTTAATTGCAGACCAGCAAATTCATCTCCGATATAGCCAAGCTATATCGCTCTCGCACATTGCACTGCATTAGCATAACCGTTCTTTAGACAGCCTTGAGAAACGCCGGGCGCAGCGGAGGTAACGAAGCCCCGCGTAGGAGTTGGCAAGCTAAGTAACATTATGCACCCCGGCAGAGCGTACGAGCATACCGATGTGCCACTGGACCTCCGTCGAGAGCAACTGGGTGGTTGACATAGGCGTAAGCTACGTGAAGCAACGCAATATGAGGTGTGTTTATTAGGCATCAGCTGAACATTCTGCACTGCGGGTAGAGCGAAGTTTCGACGTCTCCCACGAAATGATTTCCGCTGTGGCGCGCGATTAATCTTTTGGGAACAGAAGCAAGACCGTACCTCGATTGGCGGTCGATTCATATATTTGGAAGTGGCTTACAATAACCGGAAGCTGTCCCAGAGAACATTGATAATGGCCTCTTACATGTACGATTAGGACCTTTGAGCGGCATCTAATGGATCGCTGACCTGCTGCATTCAATCATCATGCCGCGTCGTCTTCCTTCATGAATAGATATACACCATACGACCCATAGGAACGGTCAGAGACCGCTGCGAGGTTTACTCCGTCAAGAACTCGTATGTATTATCGATAAGGCGTGAAGATCGCTTCATCCCAGCAATGGGAGACAAGGTAATGCAGGAAATCGTGTCCTCCATTTGCTTCAGGATAAGCCGACTTAGCCATTAGAACCAAATGTTCAGACATTCTTACAGTCTGCTCGATAAAACGTCGGAAGATTAGCATTAAGCCGGTGGGCACACACACTATATCCGCGCACAATCAAACAAGCGCTGAATCGGTGGTTGAGATGTGGATCATGTCTTGCGTATGCGCAACCCCCCTTCCCTATCCCACCACAAGCTGACGAAGGGTGTAAGTAAAGATTGTGCACAATGACTTGCAAGGCCTCTATAGCTGACCAGAACGTTCAAGGAAATGGAGGAGATGGACCCCGAGATGGCCGTCCGCTTGTCATCGCTATACAACACGATGCCAATTTGTGCCTTCAATGAGTACCCCGACGAAATCACACAGGGTACTAATTTCGGCGAGGCTCCTGTGAGTGCGCAGGATGATTCGGTCAATACATTGGACTGAACATTGTGTGGCATGATGACGACAGCTGGCTCGCTTCGCATCTCAGTATATAGATCGTACTGAACAACAAGAATTGTGGACTGCACCAGCATAGCGAGGAGGCAATAGAGTCAACATCTCGCTGCAGCAGGTGAGTTCCAATTTTCCGTCGTCCAGTAGCCATCACTGAGATCACGTATGAAGCACCTGAGCGAAAATGAATACCAACACTGGGGCCCCACTGCTGGAAGCCACCATGTCAATGACACTCCAGTGATGCATACTATGTACGAATGGAATACTAGTGAGTCATTGCGACAAACACTGGCTCCGGTTACAGCACTAACTCGCGCTGCCAGATGCCAGCGAAGTACTGCCCATTGAGTATTCTGTAGGCACCGCTATACGAACCCAGCAAGCCTACGCGCCGGAGTCTAGCCCTCAGATTCATTACACGGCACCACATATGCCATGTATGCAGTATGAAGCTGCGCCTCCGGTGCAATCAAGCCAGACCACATGGCATGGTTAGGATACCATGCAAGGGTACCAGACAGACCCATATGCGACCAACTACGCATCAGGTCCGCTGGGACCCCTGCAGGGTGATATCGATGGACATCAACCACGCCGACAGGTCTATGCTCAAACACAGGATGCATATGGCCTGATACCAGTGGCTACCACGGCACTTCGACAGGACTAGCCTACGGGGCACCTGGCGACACTCATGCCCTTGGGTCCTCAGGTGTACCGTGGGTCAATAACGGCAAGCCTGCCGTCCGCACCACTGGCTCATACACACATGGCGTTCCGAGTGGACGCATCTGATTACCAGCGCCCGGTAGCGAAGGCGAAGCAGCCGCGCAAGAGGCCTAAGTCGGTGCTAAAGAAGACCGGAGGGCTCGCCTGCCTGTTTTGCAATAGCCAGGGCGACAGGTGTGAAGGCCATTTTGGGAGCCGCTGCCAGTGAGTAACTTCCATGAGTTGTCTGGGTCTCGGTGCGGTGAGGAGAGCAGGGGGTCGTACACTTGAGCCATGTCAAACCGTACGCGGGCGCAGTGCTGCGACCTCGTGCTCTCGTCGTCCTGTCTTATATGTAGAATGAGGCACATGGTATGCGAGCTTTGTCGGGATCTCGGGACCAGCCACTTCCGGCTCGGACGTGCTCCCGGAGAATCGTCGCCACCTTATGTCTTGCATTGTGTGGCGGGAAGCTTATAGCAGCATGCTGACGGATATCCCGGTGTCATAGACTCCGTGAGAAGAGGCATCAGATATGCATTTACGTCCGCTCCCTGAAGAGTTCGACGGTCAGCAACGGGTTTCTTCCAGGGTTTGAACCGTATGTGATTTGGCACAAGGGACTGGCAGTAGATAGGTTGCCCAGAGAACCAGACGTTACGCCTCTGGTCGCACGCAAGCTGCGTATGTACGCGATGTCGGAGCGATTCGATGCGATCTACCGTACCGGGTGGGAATGCTTCATTGTGTACTGAATGTCTGTCACGAGTCCTGCTTGCTTTCGCTGGAATTGGATAATAGTCTTCAATCTGATATTCTTTGTTCGCAAGAGACTGCTGCATTGTACTAGATGTCGTGCTGCTTGGGCTTCTGCGACATGGTTCGACCTCAAGACGCCATCAGTGGGCTATGCAAGACATTCGCAGAGAACGGTCAAGACGCATAGATTTTCGGGAAGCTGTGGGTTAGTCGACTAGTAGTTGAGGAGGCTCATCGATGAGTCCCGAGATGGTGGTCGAGTGCAAACGTCTGCGGCGCGGCGTGTCTCGTCTCGTTTCGTCTCGTCTCGTCTCATCTCGCCCCGCCCCCTTCTTCCGCTTCTCACACCCACCCCGTCGCATTTCTACTGATCTCGAATTTATCTGAGCTTCGGGTGTCGCACTCTTCCAGATAGGCAACGTTTCTCTCTGTCTCTTTCGCGCTCGTGCTTCGACAAGTCCGCCTTGTGGGCCTGCGCACCCGGAAATTCTGCTTGGATGCTACTGCCCTGCATATTTATTCCACATATCTTCCTCGAGTGGTTAGAGGCACCAAGGCATGAACCCCAGCTTCTCGCGAGATGGCACCTTACCCGAGAGGACGTTATCAGAGGCCACTCCCGCATTGAAGTCAGCCGCCCATCGGATGATCTGGCAGAACTGTAGTTTGGACGTGGATCGTTCGAAGGGAATTTTGACGAGCTACTTGCAGGTGAGTAGCTTGCAAAGGCTGTTTCATTTGTTGCCTGCAGCGTGAATACCTCCCTATGCTAGTTGCAGTTGCAAGTACTACATCTTCCCTCGTACATTCAAATTTCAGACTCGACTCGATGATACCCGCCTTGGTCTCCCTTGGCGTCAGTCCTTGGGGTAACACCAAGGGGATCTACTTCTAGACTATGCGTGGAAATAGATCAGGTGGGTGGAGGGTAGGCGCGGGCAGAAGTATGCGTTGGGGATGACCGAAGTGCACTCGAAGTATGGACGAAAAGCACCCTGCGGTGAGCAAATGGGACTAGAGGTACACGGAAAAGTAAGATCTACTGGATCAAGAGCACGTAAAATGCAATCCCATTTGAGACGTCGATCATCAAATGTTGTACCGAGCAGCTCGTGCATCTCCCAGAAAGGAGTGAACTCCAGACATGATTGCGCTGTTGTCCCCGTTACGTTATTGTATGGATATACTTTTGCACTTCGCGAATGGCATTTCGAACGTCAATAAGGCACAAATCCCTCCAGTGTGATTGCGTTGTATCAGATTCTTCCATTGTAGTAAGGGTATACATGTGATCTAGATGACACGTGTGAGTTTTAGCGGCACCTCCAGGGCCAGACATACATAACTCACAGGGTATAGAGTGCCAAGCGAAATGTCAGTCATATCCTAGCTTCAGGCGCTCTGCCTTGTCTTTCTCTAACTTCATCACTTCATCTTCTGCATGGCCGATAGTGTCGTCCCAGGCTACAAACAGCTGCGATAACGCATCAACCTACAAATGGACATTAGTACCCTTCGTATATAACTCTGCGCGCAACGTACCTGCGTCGCATACCGGTCCATCAGACCACCGATACGTTTCTCAAGTTCCGCCGCCTTCTCAAGGTCCTCCCGGTGCGCCTGCATGAGCGCGTCCATTCGCGGTTCTAGGGCTTTATAGTCCGCGAGCTTTCCTGCGCCCGTTACCCCTTTGCTGTCAAGGGCATGAATATCACGCAGGTCGCGGTCTGCCGCGCGAATGTCTGGTTCCATCTCTGTCAGGAGCGCCTCGAGCTCACTCGGAGACATATTCTCGTACGCGGGCGGGGCGGTGGGGATTGTTCCGGAGAGCGCAAACGCAGGCGTGAGTAGGTTTTCATGCTGGTCATCTGAGGGAAGAGGTTTGTCTTAATATTCATATACTGGCGAAGTGAAGACGAGTACGCACAGTGTTCCATGAACTTTCGCAGCCCCTCATTCCCTTGTACTATTGTGTCAACTTTCCGTTGCAGCTCCTCCGTCCGCCGTGTGAGCGTATCCGCCTCCTTGAGCGCCGCGTGCGCTTTCGCAGTATCCTTACTATTCTCTGGGCTCGCGCCAAATAACAGAGTCTCAAGCCACCTGAGCCTAAGGTCCAGTGAGAGCACAGGTGGTATTGATGGCGGGGTCTCGATGGGTCTCGGCTCGTCGTGTAAGTCGAAGTCGAGGTCGTGGAAGCTGCTCATGACGGACGGCGAGATGTTTGGTGGAGGGGAGGATGGCGGCGACGAAGACGACGATAGCAGGCGCTGTCGCCGGACATCACCGAGAAATACACTGCCAACTGGTTTTGCCATTCACTGCGAGGACTTGGGAATAGTGATGACCCTAGGCCGCGACGAGAAAGTGGGGTACACCGTACAGCAGACCGAGGTGATCGAGGTCGCCGGCGCCTTGTGTACGACGCGCTCGGTACGTGCCTGCTTGCCAAAAAGGAAAGTGTGAGAAAGTGTTGGTGCCCCCGCAGGCGCGCGCCTCCACTCCTCGAGCTGTTTCCGTATCATCTCGGCGAGATAGTACTCGTCTATTCTGAAGTATGGCCCTTGGTATCTTCCAGAACAGCATGTTTCATATGCAATCCCCTTATGAATGAAAACCTCCCTCTGCAGAGTGTTTCGGACCGTCTGCATAGCAGTGCGCTGCTTTTGTCGGTGAATGCCGTTATTTATAGAACTTGGAAGCGGAAAGCAGCTGTCCTGAATGGCAGTCGAAAAGCGGGCGGATGCATGCCATAACCAATGACCGAATCTATACCGGTATCTCAATACCTCAACGCTGCCAAGACTAGAACTCGCTTCACTGTCCTTGTTCGTACCTTAGTGAAACGAACAGCAGATTTGCGGGCACTGACTCGGATCGGTGAAATCACGCTTCCACGCTTCCAAGAAGATTGCGCCATTGCAGATCATTTCTTCGTATTGGATGCACAAGACCGAAGGTTTACGAATCAAAGCGCTCTGCTGCACTCTTAGTAACTACTCTCGCCCGCTGAGTAAGACAGGTCACGATTGATCGTAAATTGTCAATATTCAAATTCGAAATTGTGATCATATATCATAAGACCTCCTCAGTCAAGCTCCGTACCGTGATCCTCTGCGATCCTCACATTACCTCATCCTTTTGTGATTCAATTCGAGCAACTATCACTCGATGTCTCAACTGGCCTTGCTTTACGAGTGTAGGCTGGTTTTTACTAGTTATGAATGCTAGTGACTCTTTCTTAGCCAAGGTACCTAACCTTAGACAGCGAATTGGCCGGCGCCCAGTTCCTGAGCCCAAGTCAGGTCAAGTCCAGGTTAAGATTCATTCTACCGCCGTAAATCCCGTGGATTGGAAAGTGAGATGTGAGATTGACTTCGCCTCAGTGTAGAAATGTTGACCAGACTCGTGGTCAGATATATGACTTCGGCTTGTTCGTAACTGAGTTCCCCACGGTCCTTGGTACCGATGCTGCTGGAGAGGTCACCAAAGTCGCTCCAGATGTCACCAAATACAAGGTCGGCGATCGCATCATCTACCAAGGACAGTACAACAGCCAAGGAGACCCGAGCAATGGAGACAAGGCGACCTTCCAGCAGTATGGAGTAGCTGACGCAGATCTGGCAGCTAAGGTAAGGCGATACGTTGTGATAACTTATGTCGATATGCTGGAGGTATCCCTCTAGATTCCTGACAATTTAGCTTATGATGTCGCGAGCACCATCCCTGTCGCTGCAGTGACTGCCGCCGCAGCTCTGTATGATCTTTCCTTGGGGTTCAAAGCTCCCTGGGTTCCTGGGGGCGAAGATTTCTACAAAGGCGAAACTCTCGCCGTGTTAGGTGGTAGCTCCTCTGTTGGAGCATACGGTACAGCATTTCGCGAAGCCTATATGTTGTTGCGAATGTTGATCGGGTGGCTTGAAGCCATTCAGCTTGCCGTACTTTCGGGATTCCGTGTTATCACGACTGCTTCATCACGGCACTCCGCCTACCTGCAGTCGCTCGGCGCCTCAGTTGTGATTGATCGATCCTCACTGACGGTCGTAGCGGACATCGTTGGTGCCGCTGGAGCGGCAGTCAAGTACGTCGTCGATGCCATCTCCCTTCCCGACACCCTCAGTCAGGCGGCGCAAGTCCTTCAACCCGAAGGGAAGCTGGCCATAGTACTTCGAGCATCCGACGAAGCTTTGGCACCTGCACGCCAGAAGAATGTCAAAATTGTGAGCGTGCATGGAGCGTCTCATTTGTATCCTGAGTTCAAGTGCGTCGTCTGGAATGCTATCTCACTTGATAAATGCTGATACGATACTGCCACTCACAGCCGTGGTTTATGGGCTGCCATACCGAAATACCTTGAGCGCGGAGTATTGAAGCCGAACATACCGCGTGTCCTTCCAGGCGGGTTGAACGCGTGGCAGGACGCGTATGCCTTACATAGAGAAGGGAAGGTCAGCGGGGAGAAGATCGTGTTTAGACCTCACGAGACCATTGAGCTTGCTAAATGATACTACAATGTTGGACCTCATATCATCTGGAATCTTCTTGATAAAACCTGCATGATATACTCGGCATGTATCACTTTCAGATCAGACTCTTATCTGGAGAGGTCCATTTGACAGCGTGTCACGCTCGTTTCGCGGGGCACCCGATCGGTGACTCCGGCCCTGTTGCGTGACGTCACGCGTCGTGATCGCGGACCTCGTTTGTGCCGCCGCAAGTTCCAGTTCAATGCGGACCATGTGGACCATTGTTGTCCACAACTGCTGCTGCTGTGGCCTTGAGTGGCAATCGCTTAGTCAGTAGAAATAAAATATCTACAAAGCCTCGCGATTGTTTCCAGGCTACTTGTACTCCTCCTGCATCGAGACCTCTCTTTGAACCACGTTGAATTGATTCTGCTACAATGGACTCCGAAGACGGTTTCTATTCAGGCGACATGAACTCAATGTTTATAGGAGAGTAAGTCCGTGGCTAATCTCCGATTGTGGTCTAGTCCATGACCGACATCATTCCTAAGTGGCTCAATGGAAGGTTTCATGAATGCTCTGAACGACCTTCCTAGCCAACGACTCCACAACGCCATAAATGGACCCCTTGAGACAATCAAGCACCTGGTTTTGGACTGTGGCGCATCTCTTCTGTACCAGGATCCTATAGACTATTGCACTGCGTTGCATCTTGCCGCGGACGCGGGCAGGTCCGAGACAGTCAAGTGGCTACTCGAGGCCGGTACGCCGTGGGACATAGCCAATAAAATGGATCAAACTGCGGGAGATATAGCTCTTTGTGCGGGATACAAGAAATGCTTCAAGGCTTTCCTTGAAGGTGCGGTCGAGCAAGGTATGTCATCTTATCCTCTAATCCCCAGGCTGCCCTGACCTATGCTCACGCATCTACGATCTTCACCAGAATATGGATGGTGGTGGGGTGTCAGAGAGGTCCTCACCCCGGAGAATCGGAACTGGCTAAAAATCGGTTCGCGGAAGCGCAAGTATGACAACACCAATGACGACTACCTGAGATCTTGGGTCCTTTACGAAAAGCCGGAACCGCATGACAGCAATACCATCGCAATGATTACCAAGGAGGGCACTGGTGTCATGATGGAATGGGAGCGTCCTTTGAGTAAGTAATGCTCCATGGAGTGTGACTTGAGACTGAAATTTGTCGAATTAGTGAAAGAGACAGCACGCTTACTGTGCAAGGACATGGGCGAAGGTATCTCGATTTTGAACATTGGCTTCGGCTTAGGCATCGTAAGTCGCTCATCCTCAAACATCTCCATGCTCTAACAGCGACTGGAACAACGACTGGAACAACGACTGGAACAACGACTGGAACAACGACTGGAACAACGACTGGAACAACGACTGGAACAACGACTGGAATAGATCGATTCGTACTTCCAAGAATACGGGCCCGCAAATCATACTATAATCGAGGGGCACCCCCAATGCCTTCAGTATATGCGCAAAAATGGGTGGTACGATAGACCCAACGTCCGCATCCTGGAAGGCCGCTGGCAAGATTTCATCGGCCCTACTGCTCGCAGGAACGTCAAATGGCCTCCGATCCCGGGAAAGACTGTCAAGGAGTCTCAAGGTTTGGGGAGATTCGACGTCGTCTATTTCGATACATTCCAGGAAGGATATGTGGGGCATCTGGAAATATTGAAATGCGTCCCTCGTCTCCTGTCGGGCCCCAAAGCCAAATTTTCTTTCTTTCACGGCCATTCTCGCCGTGATAGATTTGCATACGATGCATGTGACCAATCATTAGCTTCCCATCAGGTCATTAGAACACTGACATTGTTTGACAGGTCTACACGATAGTCGCGTCCCGGCATGCGAATGATCTCGGGTTGACCACTGAATGGACAGGTGCGTATGGAATGCATAAGGGCGCAGCTCCCCTGATTCCTGTCATCAGATTGCTGGATCGACCCAAAGACGATGTGGTACAGTTTAGATGAGCCTGAAACCGGAGACGTAAGCGCATGTTTGCAAATCCCCCATGTGGTTCTCATGAGCATCATTCTGGGTAGTCGGACGGAGGTCTCTACCCATACAAGATCCCCATCTCAATGCTGGCTCCGACCGTCCCGCGACATCATGTCCCAAATTGCGGGTGGGTTGCTCTGCACCAGTATGAAAAGCCTATCCAGGGAGTTTCGACGTAAGGCCGAAGATACTAGATTCCTGCTGACGACTTCCAGTTTTGCATCGTGGCTTCTCTTGTTCTTGTAGCGATAACTGGCTCCATGCAGACCTAGCTCTGGCTACTTCGGGCCTCTTCAGCCATTATTGGTTGATACATACTTTGCTCAGATCATTGGGACGCATTGTATGCGAACGTATCGATTGTGACTGAATAAGAGATCTCAGGTCTTCAGACACCCGAATTTCGGGAGGGGGGGATCGATGCTACTGAACAAGAGGTTATATATACACCCTCAGAACGGCGCGGCATCTGCGATTATCTTCTTATGCTTGTACTGCTTCTTGCCCTCACCTGACCCAAACTCGCCCGCAATATGACCCGTTTCGCCCTTGCTGCGGAGCATATACTTGTACGTCACGAGCCCCTCGAGCCCGACCGGCCCGCGCGCGTGGATCCGGCCAGTGCTGATTCCGACCTCCGTGCCGAATCCGTAACGGAACCCATCCGCGAAGCGTGTGCTCGCATTGACAAAGGTCCCCGCTGAGTCTACACCTCTGCAGAACGCTGACGCGGCGTGCTGGTCCTCGGTCACGATACTGTCGGTGTGGTGTGATGAGTGCGAGTTGATGAACTGGATGGCGGCTGCGAGAGAGGGCTGTGCGGTGACAGAGAGAGTGAGGTTTAGGTGCTCAGTTGAGTAGGATCCAGGGGTGGACGGATGTACGTGGGTAGAGAGGTTGGCGGGAGGCGGTGAGAGGGAAGAGAGCGCGAAGAGTGTTGGGGGATCGCACAGCAGTTGCACGTCTGCCGCAAGCAGAGCCTTGGCTACAGCAGGCCAAATAGTCGGAAGGAGGCTCTCATGGACAACGAGAGTCTCTGCTGCATTGCAAGCGGCTGGGTAATCCGTCTATAGTACGAAGTGGGCCGTTAGGACTGGGATGCCATCTGAATGAACATAGAATTCTTGACCTTCGAGTCCAGCACTACCCGAACCGCCTTCTGCAGATCCGCACTCTCGTCCAGATATACTGAGCATAGACCGTCTGCGTGGCCCATGACAGGGATTCGTGTACTGTTTTGGATGTTGCGCACGAGACTGTTACTTCCTCGGGGGATGACGAGGTCGATATAACGGTCAAGCTGAAGCAGTGCCGAAACTTCAGCACGAGTCTGGATAGCTTGGATATATGTGCTTGGTATTGATGTCTTCGACAGGGCAGCTTGTATCGCTTTTGAGACGAGTTGTGCTGTTTCGTTCGATTCCTTACCACCCTTCAGGATTGCGGCGTTCCCTGTTGAGTATCAGATTTACCGTACGCAAAATCTACAAGACGGAACATGCCTGATTTGATAGCTAAAGCAGCAATATTGACAACTACTTCCGGACGGGCCTCGAAGATCACTAGGAGAACACCGATGGGGCAAGAGACACGGTAGAGCTCGAGTTCGTCGTCTAGCTCCGAGGCGTAGCTGACTTTGCCAGTAGGATCCGGAAGTTTAGCGACATCAGTGATACCCTGGAGCATAGAGTCCCACTTGTCGCCTTTGGTGAGATCGAGCCTTTTCAGCAATGCGCTCGACATCCGGCCCGCATCGACTTCCAGTTGTGCAGCCTAAGGGTTCGTTTGAGTGGTGGTGGTGGTCAATCGCGGCAGAAGGACTGGTGAGAATGGGACGTCTACTCAAGAACGAGTACTGGCGATGTGTAAGTACCTGGAGATCTTTCCGGTTTGCGGCTAGAACATCCTCTTTCGCTGTCTCTAGTTCGGCTCGGATGGCATACAGTGCCTTGACGCGTTCTGAAGGTGGTATCAGCTGAGACGCCTCAAAGGCCGCCTTTGCAGCCTTTGCAATATCTTCTGCCGGGTTTTGACTGCTCATAACCGTTTGAAAGTGGAGTCCAGGTTGCGTTGAATGACGAATGACTCGTGTGTGGCGGCGGAATGGGAAAAGTACGGCTGAGCGTCTAAATGGACAAGGTCAGATAACTCAATAAAGATTATCTTATCTTATCTCAACCGACCAAGGACTTAAGGACGCTTCACTGGCGCCGCCGCGGCTCCACCGTCGCGACCTCGACTGACGACCGCACTGCCGCAGATATGTGCATTGCGGACTAGACTATGTTTCGGGCGAAGGTAATGGTACCAGAGACTCTGAGCAAACTGTGCGACGTCTACAGTTGAGCACCCATTCACGCTGTAGTGATATCGTTATCTTGTGGTGAATGGGGCAAGCTATGCAACGCGGTACTAGGTAGACCTCGGCGACTACTACATTACACAGGTTCTCATGTTTGGAGGAGTCTATATAGACTGTTCAACCAAAGCGGTGTCAAATATTGAACGACTACAGATACAATTTGGCAACGCGTATTCTATTCCGTTGCGTGTGTCATTTGACCTGACACTTAAGGGTGAACTTGGACTTGCAACGTAGTGAACCGCCGCTACGTCGAATCATCGTCATCCATAAGGATGGTGTGTACCCAAGTGATTCCAACCCAGAATCGGAGGATTATTCGAGGTATAGTCTGAATATGCTCGAGGGAGATCTGCCCACTCAGCGGTGCGAACGTCCCTTTCGCCTTCTTGCAGCGTGGGAGATAGGCAGACGGCCGTCCCCGCGTCGTAATATCTGTGTCATTGTATATATGGAGGAGGAGCTGCGTGGTAAATTCCCGTTGGGTCGTGATAACCATACTGAGTTGCATGTGGTACTGCAGGTTTCAGCGCGTCTCTATGCGTGGCAGTAGTTGCGGGGTCGGACTGCTGGATGCGATATGGTCTTGGGTCGTCACGAACTCTCTCTGAATAACTTTGTCGTGTCTGAACTCGTGTCTGAGCTTCATTGTTTGGAGTGGACCTTGACATCGGGTCTATTTCTACGTATCAGGAACATGAGCAGACAGCATTCGACGGGTACTTGAGAAATAGTACCTATTGTCGTTGATTGATCTGAAACAACCACTCGACTCCAATTGTTATTCGCGGTCGCATGAGCGGGCGCGAGGTGCAATGGCATAGCGGTATTATAATGCGCATGATGATGGTCCGCGTTGATTGGTTTGATATTTGCAGGGGGCTGCAATTCTTCCCCGCTAAGACGAAGCGAGTTCCTCGAATGCGTGTATCCACCGCTTCGGGAATATGTTGGAGGAGGAGAGTAGGACTGAGCAACCGTAGCCGTTGACGCGTGGAGACTAGAATGTAAAGCCTCTCCTCTAGGATTGCCATATGTCTGGAAGCCAGCGTATGGCGAATTTGGCGCATACATCAATTGCTTCGCATAACGTCTTCCACTAAAGGACTCTGACGCCTTATTCACGTCCATCTGGGATGAGTTCGAGACGACTTCAGGAGTCATGATGCGGTGCACCTCCGTAGGCAGCAACGTTCGACTCTCATACCATCTCACGGAACTTTCGAAACCTGTGTCGCCGAGTGCTCCCATCAAGGAGCTTTGAGGTATCGTCGGGCCCGAGTTAGCCACTGTGGTAAGGGAAGTCGTGTCCTATAGAGACGCCTGAATATTGGTTCCGAGCTGTGACGAGAGCGTTCGTACCGTCGCATGAATGGCCTCCTCAGGCCTGTCAGCTGCATCTGTTGTGCATTGCTGCGGTGAGTTGTAAATTTAACACGCGAACCGAGATCGTCGCACCTGAGGGTAAGACGTACGGCGCCTCATGTACACCGTCGAACTCCTCACTCGTTGTTGGGAGTTGGGAATGCGTGCTGTCCGGCTCTGCGCAGATGTTGCCTGACGGTCTGACAACTTGCGTGCCCAGCTTCTTCTCGACATTCACTGTTGCCGACCTTCTCTTGGTCTTTCTCCCCCGCTCTGATCTAGTAGGTGTTGCAGTAGCACCCTCAAGGCCATCCTCTCGAATAAATGTCAGGGAAGAACCAGAATTGACTGTCGACACCCCTTCAATAAAAGTGAGAGCCTATAAGGCGAAGGAATGTGAGTTTTGCCGTGGAATGCCACGCGTTAATATTCTCAGTTGCCCCCGACTCACTGTCTCGCCACCATGCTCCAGTTGGCCAGCGTGCTCTGGTTGCATCGGAGATGCTCCCATTGTGAACTGAGTGACGTGAAACTGTTGGATTGCGCTCAACTAACCGATTGAATTGAGGTCGAAGAAATTACTCACCATATGGTCTGGCATACCTGCGCGCCGCAACCGGATTGGCATATTATTTCTTGATCGGCTTCCTCTAATTCGCTGTTCTTGAGCCCACTTCCGTTCACCGTCGTTCAGTGGTGACATTATCGGAATTTTCTCGTGTCAAACGAATGGGTTTGAGGGGTGTAGACAGAACATGCGCCACCTCCGCGGGAGCACGGGAGGGCGTGCCCATACCCAAATTCGGAATCCGCTGCGGCCCCGCCTCTGACTGCCTCCTCCCTGCTGCCACCTCGGCCATTCCAAGGCTCTTCAAGGCTCAGGAGCCGCGCCTCCTACGATATCCAGGTATATGAGCACTGGCATGCCAGATCTCGGGCTATTCAGTACGAGGCATGTTGTGAGATCGGGTTGTATGCCTGATGAAAGCGGCTACAGGATAGCTCTTGCACGCAAGACAGCTCCAGAGGTGAGGAAGGGATCAGAGAGGGGAAACAGCATATCACTGAACAACGTCTATATTTCTGGCAAATACGATGCTGCGAATTCGGACACAAGAACAGGTTTCTCCCTCCTTTGGGCCGGAGTTGACGTGCAGGTGGGATATTATAAAATGCCCCACATGCATGCCTATCAATGAGACGCGTAGTTCCTACTGGAAGAAGATATGAATACTCATGAATAGCACACAGCATATCCTCGTATGCTCCGTTGCCAGTGATTCTTGCTCTCTGCCCCCTCGAGACGTCGCTGAGGGAGGACAACAGGGAAGACGCGCGTGGTCGCGCGCTCACGTACGTAATCAGACAGGGAGACACACCACGTATCGCTGGTAACATAGCATAAAAAACATAGTTTTAGTGGTCATCTATTGTGACGGAATTATTTGAGACGAATGAACGACATGACGCAGAGAAAAATATGACTCACCAGTGTGGAAGCCAGCCAATCTAAATTGGGAACCGACAATAGTAGATAATAAAGGCGACTCGGAGGAAGTCCCCTTTACTTTGAGCATAGGAACCAACACATTTCATCTCCCAAAGCGAGCGTCATTATGTTCGCTAGTGCCTGTCACCTCCGGCAAACAGGTACCGAACCCAACTTGAAGGATGACGGTCTGCAAGGTGAGACACAATAGAAGAGTATCGGATTTATGACCATGCACTGCCTCAGTTGTTACCGTGTATGGAGGTTCTGGGAGTGAAAAGCAGAGTGCCTTCTCGGAAGGGGCTGCGGAACAAGACTTAGACATGAGGACATGGTGACGCAGAGGGGTGCTCGGACATAGAGCAGAGCGTTGGCAGACAATAGCCTCAGTTGTCCTCTACACAATATGCGTCGTCGGGGCAGAGAGAAAGACAGGTTGAAGTTGCCAGGCAAAGATAAGAAAGAAGCGATTCGGAGAGTAAATGACTGCCGACGTCACGACGTGGACAAGGCACACCACATTGGGTGCGTATCCCCACCACCACGAGACGAAAGACGCGCTGGGGGAACTCGCCGGAGCTTGCTATCCCAGAATACGACGCAACTGGGGCTGATGATGAGAGTACCCTGATGCACTGCGTACTGAACGCCCACATCAGCACACGGGCAAACACCTTCGCAACTTGGTCGTCCAACGTCCAACTTTGAAATGTGGCTCACACGTGACTGTAATCAATGGTGTGCTGGCTGAACTTGAACGGCCCGGTCCTTCGATCATAACACTTCGACGCGCGCGTCAAGCGCGTCGATACTTTTTGCGGCGTCGTGCTTCTCGATATAAGGCCTTCGTATTCTCAATCTTGTTCATTGGGCAAAGAAAGCATATAAGATTAGATCAGATGAATGTAGACTGCACCAGACAGAGTGCTCATGATGTTTCTTCCACTCTTGCCTTTTTGTCGGAGGGCGGTCCCGCAACCTCCTCTTCTGCCTTCCGCTTCGGCGCTCCGTTGGCATCTGCATTCTTCTTTTTCTTCTTGACGATGCCTGTCAGATCGTTCACTGCCGTCGGAGCAGACGCTGCACCAGCACTTGAAGCATTAAGCTCGCTGTCTAGCGCCTTCGCAACCATCTCCGTAGCAGAGCCCAATGGCTGCTCCGGTGCTGCCTTAAGTTCGTCCACCTGGGTAGCCAGTCAGTGATCGCGTTGAGATCATGGAGACTATGCACACCTTCAAGGCAAGGTCTTCTCGCAGATCCCGAAGATCCTTCACTTCAGCTTCCATCTGGGTCTTGGTCATCTTCTGGATCGAGTCAGGTCCTAGCAGTCTTGCGCCCTTCGCTTTGCCTTTGCCCTTCACGTCCTTCTTGTCATCGGATTGGTCCGCGACCATACCACCCTGACCATTGAGCGCGTCCCGGAGCTCCGCGAGACGCGCCTCAACGCTGTCAAGTGCGAGCGACGCGTGCGATATGGCGTCCCCGAGCCGGCCGGAAGTGAGATCGAGAACAATGCTGAGCTTGTAGTGTGCTTCTGCAATCTGGCGAGACGACAAAGGCAACAGTTCGTTTTTAAGCTTGAGACCGGCCGTGTAGTCGGTGATTGCTTGATCGAATTTCTCTGATAGACACGTGAGATGAGTTCAAATGCAGTACTCGTCATGCTCACCTGTCTCAAGAGAAACGTCGCCCAGCGCGATGTAAGTGTCAGCCAACTTGAGCTTCACTGCGTCATCTTCGTCTTGCTGCTTCTCGTAAATTGCGCGGGCCAGATCGAGGACCTCCCATGCAGCATTGAAATCATCTTCGGGTTCTCCTTCCGCATCCTCCTCCTCCTCCTCGCCTTCCGCGTCTGCGTCGGCCTCGTCCGCAACTTTCGTCGCCTCCGCGAACAGGTCGACGGCATCGTCATCGTCCGCATCGCCAGAGAACGAAAGAAACTTCCCGCTGCCACCTGCTTCTGGTTCTGCGGCAAGGAGCAGCCTAGTGAGCACGCTACGCCACCACAGTAACACGAGCCACACGTACTCGCGTCCTCGACCGCGGCTAGCACTGCGTCCTCCGCCTGCTCCTTGCCCAGTACCGAGCTCTGCGCTATTGCGTTCTCAAGCAACGCCTTTCCGTACTGGAAGTACATATCAGCCATCTCTGGGGCGTCCTCTCCATGCTTCTCTGTCCTGTGTGCCTTCAGTTAGCATGTGCCACATCAGACGCGCGCACCGCGTCCAGAGATTGTCTGAGCGCGTACATGAGCTCGAGCGCTGTCGCATAGTGGTCAACAGCCTGCTCATATTTCTGGAGCGCAAATGCGCGTTTCGCGAGCTCCAGGGACTCCTCGATGGATCCCGCCGGAGCGGTTGCGGCCTCGGTCTTTGTGGGCGTACTGGAACGTGTAAAATGACATGAGCAGCATGAGACATGAGGTATCCACAAAATTCTCATACGTTGACATTAAGAGCTTCAGCGAATGAGGACGGCGTATGGACGCGGGATGGAGAACGAGAAGTGAATCAACTCGTAATGCCTGAGATTTGAGAACGGAACGGGGTGGGAGGCGCGCGTCGCGTCGCGTCCCGGTGCTCGAGCGCTTGTACTAAACCTGCTATGATGATGCCAACTGGCATGTGGCCTTCGGAGTGTGGCGATCGGAGTATGGCGACACTGCTCCCTTGCAGACTGCCGTCAATCATCCTCGCCCAATCATCTGTACACTCAAATCACCTACACCTCAAGAACACGTTCATTTTCCATGTCAGTAAATACGGGCCCATTTGCTGGCTGGGAAATGGTCCCAGACAAAAATTCGGCAGAGCAACATCGTCAGTGGGACAGCGAGGTCTTCGATGACATCAGGAACATGTCCCCTCAAGATGTTGCCCGAAATTCACGTACTGCAAGGTCGCTATTGGCGTGTGTTCTTCAGGAACCAGATGAACACTATAACTATGCAAGGACGACGCCTGCTTACATACGAAAGGTCTGCGAGGAAAGTCCTGACTTTCGGGAAGCCTTGGCTCAGGCTCTGGAGGCCAGGATTTTCCGTCCGATTCGTCTTTTAAGTGAGTGACTTTTGCTATGAAAGAATCCCTCGTTTAGTGGAATATCCTAGAATTGTTCAGGAGGCACGATGGATCTGCGCAGGATGAGAAAGGTTTGCAATGTCTCCTTCGACGCAATCAGATCCTGACCCCTGGCCATTTTTGAATCGTTTAGCATGTACTATATGCACGAATGCTCTCGATGAAGGTACGAAATGTGCAGCCCCCCTGACATATTATTGCAATTTGATACTCGTGGCCAGGTCGGGCCTGGAGGACTTCCTACAACGGGACAGCACATTGTGCATTATCTCACCATGTGGATAAAAACTCGAATCCCGATGTCTATCTTCGTCTATACCCTATTATAGGCCCGTCAGGTATCGGCAAATCTCGTGTCGTGGACCAGTTTTCCTGCGAGAACTTCGTGATCCCTCTCAATTTCTCCAACCGAGAACATGGTGAGCTTGTTGGCCCTTACTACATATTTCAGCCTGAAATAGAGATAGCGTTTCCTCCACCCGACCTCGACTTGAAGAAGTGGATTGATGAAGAAACGTACAAGCTCGCTGTCGTGAAGTTGACCGACAAGCCCACAGTTGAGTTGGACTGGTACAGAATCGATGTCTTCTTCCGCATCCTTCTCATCGCTATCCTTCGAACGACGAAGGAAGTGATTGAAGAAGGTATACGCAATGTCATAGAAAAAGAACCAAGACTAGACGCAGCAGAGAAGGAGATTCTACTAGCTAACTTCCCTACAGCGCTTGCAGCTCAGTTTCACACCTACATGACGGTTGGGCAAGGGACTCGTCGACCGGGCGCATTGCGAACCGTGTTTTACGAGAGGGTGATGCAAAAGGCGAACCCGGTATGTTTCATTGACAGTCACAGACTTTGCCCTAATCCCTGGATCAGCTATGTCACAATCTTCATGTCATTTTGAACTCGGTCGGAGCGAAACGGGACTCTATTAGGGATCAATTCCGGGGGTATCAGAGTGAGTCTGCGTTCACCACGCGTAGTATCTTTATTCACCTTCGTTGTTAGAGCCAGTACAAGACTCTGCGCAGGGCTTGTTTTGCTCCTTAGCTGAGGCTTCTGCGGGGGAAGGATCAAGCAAGAAGGTCCAACAAATAACGTTTGCGATTGACGGCGCGGAAGAATTCCAGACATTCAAACAATGCTCAAACGGCGACCCCTGGAGCCAAATGTTCGGGTTCATACGTGCTTTTAGGGCGCTGCATCGCATGCCAGTCAACTGTTTCGTTATAGCTAGGACATGGAGTCTGTTCGGGCCACCCAAAGGAGACATAGACCCGTCCGATCGGTGGTATTATGGCTACAAAACTATTGCACCGTTCTGCAGCATTGGGTTTGACGGACTAGTTGGCGAGGACAGATTTGTAGGGGACGGTTCGTGGACGTTAGACAAAGTGACCAAGGAAGAGTTCTGGGTGAAGTTAGGTCGCCCAAGGTCGGTACTCTCCTCTCAATAAGATCAAGTGCTGATGCCACATTGTACAGCTGGGGACTTCGTCATATTCAAGTACCAGAGAAAGGACGAGCACATCTGCTTCATCATGTCATTGACGAGCTGTTGGATGGGTCGAGGATGTATCAATACGCAATGTCCTGCCTTGACGAGGAAGAACGGCTTGCGATATTATCCCCACGGCTAGGCCTCGAGTTCAAACCCACGCCACGCCCATTCCTAGCTTACCCTGGAGATAGTGAGCTCACACAAGTGCAAAAACACTTGAGGGCCATGTTACATATGGAACCCATGTCGTATATTAGGCCCACGCTGACCATCTCGCCGTCAGAGCCTACAGTTGTTGAGGCCGCCTCCAGGCTGATGCGCCGGAAAGACTTCGATACACCCATTGCGCTCCGATCAATTCTCCTTTGGCAAGCCCGTTACCTGATTTCAAGAGGCTTTCGTGGAGAGATCGTTCTTGCCAGTGTACTTCTAGACACACTGGACAACTGTAGCTTCGATCGCGCTGGACGACGGACTCGCTTCATCGTACCCGTTTGGGAATTTATGGAAGCACTTCTACCACAGGACGCCTTGACGCAGGTCATCCATTCGTCCCGATTCTGTGCCAACGGGAACCCAACCAGCAAGTTCGCGGAGATGTTCCGAGGATCGACCATGTATGTCACACATTTCGTCAGGGCGCTAGATTTTGGCGTATTGCGTCGGGACATTCTCATGCGGTATATTGTCCGCGGTGCTGGAATAATATGCTCGAGCAAGGAGGGACACATAGACTTGGTTCTTCCTTTCCTCTATAGCGGCAATAGACTCACGATGACCAACGTCTCCGCGGTGCTAGTACGCATACAAGACACCATAGCCAATGACGACACTTCGCATCTGGCTGTCATAGACGAGATGGATCCATACACGCTAGGCGTTTTCCCACAGGAGGAAGCTCTTCCGATCATTCGAATCCTGGTCGATGTCAGTTATATGAAGGTTCAAGCCCGTCAGACCGACACCTCGAACGCAGAACCTCCATCACAGGTTGTTCTGCATCATCGATGTCCATATGACTCCTCGGAACGGCAGGGGAATCAAAGCCTCCTCCCATATACCTCACTCGATGTGTCGTGTCGTGGAGTATCCTCGAAGACTTTCCGCGCCATCGAGCCTGATCGCGATAGTATCTACACCAAGATGTTGGAACTCATTCTGTTGGACGATACACGGGACCGTCTAGAAGAAGATGAAGATTATGTATTGAGAGCCGATATGCTTTCAAGCAGCGCGATGACGATGTGGCCAGGAGCGACTTCTCAGGACGAATCCTGGTCCAGTTTCGTGCAGATCTAGGATGCGCATCCAATCGCGCAGGTCTATCTCCACTGGCATCGTGTAGTCATGGCAGTGGCTTCAATCTTCTTCTAAAGTGCCATTTGATCCGTCGCGTGGGCAGTATTTGACGTTCTGATCACTGTACTTATCACATACCCAATTTTCACGTACACTATGATACTATGAAACACATATAAGCGTATGGCGCACGGTCGCAGGGTAAAACAAAGAGGTCGAGACTCAGTGGCACTCAGCGAGGTTACGTTGCGTCACAACTGGGTAAGATGGGTGCGGAATTTGGACGCCCGACCCCGACCTGCCTACCGTAGTACGAATGTGCCGTAGCTCAGTCTCGTGCTCGCGTAGCGTAGCCAAACGGACTGAGGGACAAAACAAATCTGGGATTTTCTCTCTTCTCGATTACCTAAGCAATTCGTCCAACGCGTGCATCAGCCACCCCGTGACTCCCGGTGAACTCCCTCGACTTCAACAATACCTCCAACATTTGGCCACCCTTGATGTCGTCCTGAATTCAGTTGGTCACGTTGGGATCTTAACTCTCGATCCTGCGTGGTCCAGTGGACATTCATTCATTTACATGCGAGTCGGCCGCCCCAGCGAGGGCATAGACGCTCATGTGCTGGTGCTTAAGCGCTGCGTTGCGCAGATTTGAACCGTCTACTCCGGCATACCATATATCCCTCAAGTATTGATTCCTGAAAGACCACCGTGAGTGCGTCCATTGCGTGCAATGTCAGTGTGTACCCTCGTTCGTTGGGACCGCACAGACGTGCTCAAAATCTCTTGGGAATTGTACACTGCGGGACCAGCTATGCACGATATCTAATCTAGCGTCCACGAGACATCTTCACATATCGGATGGTCCGCATACAGACTGTCTTGCCGCACGCGGCTCATATTTTATCATACTATATTCCAAAGAGAAAGGCAACTGATCAGTCGCTGAATCCTGAATTGGTCCTGAGTTGTTGCGTCTTTCTGTCCATCTTATACCTCGCAAATGATTTCACGTGCAAGGTAGACCCGTCCAGTGCTGTTTGTAATCCCATGCCTCATCTTTATCGCAAAAATAATGTGCACGGTCAGTCCATGCTGTTACCGCAGCTCAACGTCATCTGAATACTGTCATTGTCACCTCTCATAATCAGAGAATTACCCTCATCGAGCGGTAATATACATATATTGTAGATTAATTGATAGTGGAAGCCGTCCAGGGTGTGCAAAGCAGCGAGACGAAGGCTCAGTAGTCGTCGTTGGCCGGGACTATATGTAAGCTCAGCTCGCATCCATCTGACAGCAGACTGCCGTCGATGTGGCTTCACCAGAAATGTCGAAATTAGGATCCCTGGGTCATGCGGCCCCCTCGGGTCCTTGACCGGTGCTCATCCCAAGGCGTTAAACAACCGCACTACCGAAGATGTTGACGCCCTGAAATATATCGGTTCTTGCTTGATGCAGTACGGTGGCGTTGCTATGATGAATGATACGGAGCAAAATGTCGGCAAGATTCTGCGGATCAAAGTCGGGATCAACGGCCTCGTGCTCGTCGACCGTGTGGCCGCTTATTTCATCATGATAGTGGCTTGAATGAAGTCCCTTGTGGCCTGAACGTTCGAACTGTCACCGTTTGCGAGCCCCTCACATCTCAGTGCACTCCCCATCGCTCCTCTGTCGAGACTTCACCTTCTCGTCCCACAATGTCTACGCCCTTTCCTATTGTCGCAGCCGGTGATACTGCAGCAAGTCCTCCAAACTTCCACGGCTTCGAGACCGCACTTGACCTGTGGCAGGACTCCGAGCACAAGCTATGGGATAATGACATATTTGAGTCCGCGGCCTTCCAGAACTTCAATGCTACGACAATCAGGAACGACCTGCGTTCTGCTTCATTGCTTCTCATGTCAATCCTGGAAAATCCACCCGCCGCATACAATGAAGAGTTCCTGAAGTACCACACAGCCGTGGAAGTCTGTAGAGACGAAGCCCTCAGAGAAGCCCTCGGCAAAGCGTTGGAGATGGGCACCTTTCGTAACATACGCTGTCTGAGTAGGGTTTCATTGGCTTACGACCACGATGATGCTCAATAGGCTCCAGAGAAATTTCGCATTGTACCTCAACAGCATGTGAGCAAGCACGTGCATATGCTTGATAGTAAGTGCATATTTTCTCGCACGTCTTTAAAGCCATCATTACATTCTGAGCTGTCAAAATAGTTGTACCGATCCTTGACCAGGCGGCGCAGGAAAAAGGTGAATATCCGCAACGATCTTGCGTTCTATCCGGGGCTGATGAATGATAGCGACAACGGATGCATGGAAAACAGGTTATCAAGGCGAAGCGCATGAGGTTCTGCATGAGCATATACTGTTGAATAGCGAGGAAAAAGATCTGCGTGCCTATCTTCTGGCAATTGTGCAGTCCACGTTTTGTGGCAAGTCCCGCATGATTGAACAATATTCGCTCAAGCGGCTGGTGATACCACTCGCCCTTGGTCCCAACGACTCTGGTATGTGTATTTTCCGATGACGTTATTTATGCCCTGCAATCTGAATCTGTCTAGCATTTCCTCCCCCGGACCGCGAGTTACGCGATTGGCTCCAGAAGCAAACCGAAGAGCTCTGTTTCGAGACAAAGTGGACTGGTAACAGGATGGTCATCACGGGTTTTAGGCAGCAGGTCGCAGAAACCTTCTATGATATCTTGCTGATCTCGATTTTTGTTAACGTCAAGCGGATCATTGCTTCTGGGATTTTGACTTTGATTACCCAGGATTTAGACATAACGGAGGAGGAGAGGAGAAGGGTTCTGCAGCACCTTCCATCGAATGTCGCAGGTCAATTCAGTACGTACATGTCAATAGGGCGAAGTGTCAGAGAACAAGGGAAGCTTCGCAGAAAGTTTTATGCGAAGGTAGTACAGACGGCAGAGGTGAGTTCGTAAAGAGCACTATTCTCATGTATTTGTATTGAGGGTATACAGAGTGCATACCCTGCGTCTAGCGACGCTGATCAGAAACCAGGCGATGTGCAGTACTACGTTCACGTTGAGAAGGGTAAGCTCGCAAGTTCTCGTTCATAGGTGATTGACATAACATTAAAGGTGACAGATCATCCTGTTTTATATAGCCTCCAAAGTGCAGCGACTGAGCTTCTGGAAGAAATTAGGACGAAAGATTACCCAGAGCTCACCGAAGAGGAGGAGAAGACGGCGTGGCTACGTGATCCTCAACAAGTAATTGCTATTGCTTTCGATGAAGCTCGTCAGATGGGCGAGTACATCTTCTCTCAAGATAAGCTCAGCTGGTCAAGGCTGTTGTCGTTTCGGAAGACGATGGAAAAGTTACATCCGCTTCCTATATGGAGTTTGTTTCTGTCGACGACTGGTCCTCTGAGCCAGTTCTGCCCCCCTTCAGAATCGATTCACAAGAGGCTTGCTGAGCCATTCTGTGCCCTAGGTATGGATGGAATGGCAATTTCTCACCGATTCGACGAAACCAGGGATGATTCAACGCTCGAGAACGTTACACGTATGGAGTTTTGGGTCAGGCTGGGTAGGCCGTAGTGAGTTTTGTGCCGTAAGCCATTGTAGAGCGGATATCTTACGTTGATTTGACAGCTGGGCCGCACGATACTTCAGTACCCCAAAAGAAATCCGAAATTCGATAGTCACAGTGGCTGCTCAAAAGCTGTTATCAACGAAAGCTTTCGACGAGGATACAATGGGAGCCCTGAATGACAGCAAAAAGCTGGCAATTCTTGCATCGAGACTTGCTCTACAGTTCAAGACCACCACAGATGACCCGTTCATGCGGAGACTAGGCGTCGAAAGAGAGCTCGAGCAGGTAGAAAAACACATGCGAGTTTGCATGACCATAGACGAAGGATTCAACAGCATTCTGACTGTAGCACCGTCGGAGCCCACGGTCGTGGAAGCTGCTGCAATGCTTATGCGCCGTCCAGGATTCCAATCATGTTCTAGCCTCCTCTCCATTTTCTCAAACACCCCGAGTATCTCAAAAGGCGATAGGGGAGAAGTGGTCGCGGCGCTCATTCTTCTCGAGGCAATCGACAACTGCTGCTTTGCGCCGAACTCACATACTCGGCGTCGCTTTATCGCTCCTGTCATCGATTTCATGCAGAGCCTGCTCAAGAGAGGCCCCTACGAAGTTCTCCTCAAATCAATGCCGTCTGAAGGTGATCGCGATGGAACCTTTGAGGAGATCTTCAAGGACTCGAACATCTATTTCACGCACTTTGTCAAGGTTCTCGACAGCCAGGTGTTGACGCAAGAGATGCTGTTACGCTATATTGTTCGAGGTGCTGCCGTATTCTGCGCTGATCGTCAACAAGGGGTCGATCTCGTGGTACCTTTCATCTACAAGGGTACCAGAATGACCAGAACAAACGTATCGATCCTGTTGTGTCAGGTAAAGAACGACACCGACTACACGCGAACACCCGTGCGAAATCTCTTCGACAACATGGATCCGACAAAACCCTCGTTTAAGACCTTCCCTGATGGAGGCACCCTCCCTATCATACGAATGGTGTTTGCTCTAGAAGCTGGACTTGCGAAATCGTTTTCAGACGAGCCTTCAAATGCACCTGGACACAACATCATCATTGTACGAGGGAATGAGCGGCCGTCCCCTCGAAATTCCTCCCGCAAACCGACGGCATTTGATCTGTGGTGTTGTGGCGCTTCCTCACAAACATTCAGCACAATCCAGCCGCATCAGGACAACATCTACAGGGCCATTCTTGCGCAATTGTCGAAGCCTCGGGGGATCACAGAAATCGAATCTTCTCTGAAGCGGGAAGCCATCATGTCTCAGTGGCCGGGAGCCACTACGAGGGACGAATCCTGGTCGCGCTTCATAAAGACATAAGGTAGTTTGTGTTCCTGATGTATAGCATTTCATGGTCGTAATCTACTCCTGAAGTTCCATATGGAGTGCGTAGTATACGACTGTTCTTTGGTCCCGAGCGGAGCTGGAATGCTCGATATCTGAATGAAGATGATTCATCGAGCATCTAGAATTAGATATTGCCTCGCGCGAATAAAGCCATACTGAATTCTTTACGTCGTATTGCGTCGCCCATCATGGGCCACGACCTGATACTTAAACGTGGCGGCTGCCCCACGTACCTCGGGGATTTGATATAATCGCCCTGCCTGAATGGTCGAACGCGCGATACATCAAGTATCTTGAGTCCTCAGAACGACTATATCTTTGACAAAAATGAAGCAACACGGTTGTGGCTGGTTGGTCGCCGCTTGCAGTGTCGCAGGTCGGTCAGACAAGCCCACGCTCAGCCACGCTCGCAAAGTGCCGGGTGCCGGGCCGTATGAAAGCAACCATCGCGGCTCTCGCGGTCACGCAAGGCCACAAGTGTTGTCGCATCTCAGCTTTCTACGACCCACTACTGCCATTTAGCTTCTCTGACTTATACAAACCAATTCACTATGCGGGACCCGCGAAACCCATTCTCTGCTTGGGAATCGGTACCCGATGTGAATTCAGAGGAGCAACATCAACAATGGGACGAAGAGGTTCTCCGCCTGGCGAGCGACATGACTCCGCAGGACATCGTTCAGCATCCATCCAATGCTCTGCTATTGCTGGCATGCGTCCTAATGGAACCCGACGACCATTACAACCGGAAAAAGACGTCGCCAGGACAAATGTGGAAAACCTGCGAGGAAAGCGCTGCTTTTCGGGAGGGCTTGGCACAGGCACTACACGACAAACGTTTCCGCGCTGTCCGCTTACTAAGTGAGTTATCTCTGTGGTCTAGCGGTGCTTAGACTCATGAGTATCATAGAACTGTTCAGAAAGCACAATGATGTCTCCGATGCGAACGGTGCGCATTCCGTTGTCGGAGCTGTACTTAACGACCGACGGTTGTCTGGTTATACAGTCCCCACACCACAAATGGACTTTGACTATGGTCAGGAATACTTGGTAGCATTTAGTCTACTTGATACATAACCTGATGCACGCTTCGATAGGTCAAGCATGGGCGAGCACGTTCTGTGGCACAGCGCATCGCGCGCTTTGGGAGCATATCCTGAAATATTCCCATTCGGATGACCATCTCCACATCTATCCTGTTGTGGGACCTGCAGGTATTGGAAAATCTCGCCTACTTGACCAGTTCTCGTTAGAACACTTCGTGATTCCTCTCAACCTCTCCACTCGATCGCCGTGTAAGTACCGCCTCCTTCTGCTTTGCCCGGACCTAATCCGGCTTTAGCATATCCCCCTCCGGATGTCTTGATTATAAAATGGATCAATGAGGAGACCCACAAGATAGCTGTCGTCGGGCCGATAAATGAATCCACAGTCAAACTAGATTGGGAAAGGACCGACTTTCTCTTCCGGATACTTCTCGCAGCACTATTTCAAACTACCAAGGAGGTAGTTGAGCAGGGAATACGCACAGCCATAGAGAGCGAGTCGATGTTAGACATAGGGGACAAGGAGGCTCTATTGTCCAGCTTCCCTACGACGCTCGCAGCCCAATTTCGCGCTTATATGACGATCGGCCAGAGCGCTGAGCAGCCCGGAGTCCTGAGAAAAAAGTTCTACGAGCGTGTCATACGCAGAGCTAATTCGGTGCGTTCCGTTGGATGTAGATATTCTCAATCACCTATCAACAGTTATGTCAGGTACGTTACGCTTCCGACTCCGTGATAGAGAAGTTCGTCAAAACACAGCGGCATCTTGGCTGGAATGAGCTCATGCAGTACCAAGGTAAGCACGCGCCCACATTATCGTGGCATGTCCACCATGGTTGATTTTGCCGGGATCGGCAGAACTCGCGCAAAGTTCGGCACGTGACCTTCTATCCCTCGTAGCTGAGCATCACGAATACGGGGGACACCGTGGCAGCATCCAGCGTATAGCCGTCGTGATTGAAGACGGAGACGAGTTTCAACATCCGAAGACAAGCTCCAATGGCAGTCCTTGGAGCCAGCTGTTGAGCTTTATGCACGCATTCAGGGCACTACATCGCATGCCAGTGGATTGCCTCATTGCCACACGGAGGTGGAACCTTTTCCGAGGACCACCGGAAGGGGATAAATGGCGCTGGCACTATGAATTCAAGAGCGCCGCACCCTTCTGCTCTATCGGATTTGATGAGCTCGTTGGGCCGGACAAGTTCGTAGACGATGGTTCTTGGACTCTGGAGAAGGTTACCAAAGAAGAATTCTGGGTGAAGTTGGGACGCCCTAGGTTGGTCATGTGTGTTTATACCATCGTAGACTCGGAAATACTCATAGCGCATGACCATAGCTGGGCACTGCACTACGCGCAACGATCGAAAGCTCTACAATCCAAATCAGCCGACCATGTCACCGATCAACTATTAGGTGGCTCAAAGATGTATCAATACGCCATGCCATGCCTTGATGATGAAGAACGGTTCGCGATCCTATCCTCGCGACTAGATTTGGAATTCAAGCCCACCTCACGACCATTCATTGCCGACGCAGAAGATTGTGAGCTCAGACAAGTGCAAAAGCACTTGAGGGTCGTACTCGACATGGTGCCCCTGTCGCACCTAAGAACTACACTGACCGTCTCGCCATCAGAACCTACAGTCGTCGAGGCCGCCTCCCGACTGATGCGTCGGGAAGGATTTCATGCAGGTATCGCACTGTATTCTATCCTCCTTCGACACGCACCCCCTGTCTCGAGGGGTTTCCATGGAGATATTGTTGTCGCCAGCGTGATCCTCGACACTCTGGATAACTGCACGTTCGATCACTTCGGACAAAAGACACGTTTCATCGTACCTGTCAAGAATTTCTTAGAAGCGCTTCTACCACAGGATTCATGCGAGCAGCTCAACTACTCGCCTTCATCCCGCTCTAGCGAGCATCACACGAGCGATCTCGAGGAG